>JACEIK010003036.1:8814-48626 GCA_018107945.1 Datura stramonium | reverse complement strand
CTAATTCATTAATATGATAGCACTAGAGTAAGAAATCATTATTATAACAGTAAATTCAGAATCACGAGGAGAAAATATTATATTATGAAATCATATTTTACAAGTGATACCATTAAAATTGATCATTCCAAATCTTGTGAGAATCTTGCAAATTTATTAAGGCCCTATCAAGAAAAAAAAGTCTAGAGCACATTGAGGGGATAAGTTTGAAGCCTATAAATTTTTGAGTCATATATGAGGAAACCCAACCTAGGACTAGAGATTATATAACCAGGTTCAATGAGAAAACTAATTCATATGATGACTTGTTGTGAAATACACTATAATATTTATTTAATTTTCCTTCCATGTCAGTACATTTATCATATAATGATTTGTGGAGGTTGAGTCTATGAACTCTTAATAAAAGTTTGTATCTCGTATGAGTGGGGAGTCGGAATTACAGGAGCACCCTTGATAAATTTCAACTACGTGAGTATGGAAGTACACCTCTTCCTATGAGAATTAAGCTTGTTCTCAAACACACAAATGAAAAATAGGATAGCACAAGATCGTAATGTATTGGTTAATAAAATTTATGTCAACACGTTGATTATATATGTGCAAGGAGTGATATTTTATTTTCATTAAGTAGTCATAGTCAAGTATGAGACCACTATTGACTCTGGAGTTAAGATTGTTGTTTTTGTTAGCCCATATTATTGTTAGCCCATATAATTGTTAGCAGATGGGCCTTAGGTTTTTAGGTAGTCTTATGCCTATATATAGGGACCCCCTTCCCCATTCTAGATCATTGTCTTTCTATTCTCTTATGTAACTTTGCAGTTAGCCTTTTGATTCTTTCTTTTCTTGTTCGTCAATAAAACCCTTGTTATATATCAACATGGTATCAGAGACAAATAAATCGATCCTCCCTTATTTGTAAGTAACCACCAATTTCGCGGATCGAACTACTGGGCAGAATGCAGACGAGCGCGCCAGGTCAATTACAGCGAAGGCCCCAAGAATTTTTTCGAGTTGATGTTCTCCTTGTGTTTGATGCTTCCGCTAAATCCATTTAGATCTATTGTTCTTCCTTAGTTGTTGGTTTGGTTTGATTTGGACGGCGTTGTTGGTTTCGTTTGATTTTGACTAGGGTACTTTGTTCTTATCGTTGTTTTGGGGTTGCTTATCTTAACTATTATTCACTTTGCTTTTGTCAATATGATGGAAAGGATGATTCTCTCCAATCCATTAACACTTAATTAGATGGCAAAAATTATGCGTATTGGGTTATGTCATGAAGAATTTTCTTCGTGGCAAGAACATATAGACTAATATTCTTGGGGTTAAATCCAAACCTAATGATGAGAAAGTGAAACTTTGCATTGGCGTTGGTTATGGAAGCGCTAACTCCAAGGTTATCACTTGGATTAACAACTTCATTAACTTTCAGTCAATTGGTATGCAATTGGCTAAATATAACACAACAAAGAAATGCAGGATCACTTGGAGAGGCTGGCACACTCGAGTCTAATTTTGCGACGTACCAATTAGAATACGATGTTCGTGCTCTTCAATAGAATGCCATGAGCATTCAAGATTTCTATCTTGCTATGTCGATTTGTGGGATCAGTGGCCCTTACTGAATCCGCAGAATTGAAAGATTTTGCACCGTATATTGCTAGGAGGGAAGAACCAACGTTTGGTTCAATTTTTGATGGCATTATTTACGATTTTGAAGAATTTGCGTGGAACAATCCTTCCCAGATCTCCCTCCCCAACAGGCGGTCAGTTGTCCATGAGCGGTGCGAAGAGACTCGTATCAAGTCTCATTGAATCAAAGGGTCAAAACACCTACTACTCCTTCTATGTTTGCTACTTCACCGGATCAGTCCAAACCACCGTTCTCGAACTTCCAATCAATCGCGACTATCTTCTAAAGTTGCGTTTGATAGTGTGTATTTTGCAAAGAAGAAAAATCATTGGAAGACTCCGGTGTCCGTTGTTACTCAACAAGGCTAAGTTTGGTCGGCTTGAAGAATGGGCGGCCACACTCCTTTGAACCATCACCAGTTATTCTTTCTTTTCATCGGTAGATGTTGAGTCTAGCCTTGTGCCTCAGCCCGGCGTTGGATCCTCGGGTGTTCGAAAAGTTCAGACAGTTTTTGGTATCCAATCCCTCTTTTGCCATGTCGGCGTCCGGCTTAGGCCGGCTTCCTCCCGGTACATCAAGTATTCCCCCGTCACTTGTGGATTCTAGATGCAGTGCGACCCATCATATGTCACATATATCTGTCATCTTTTGGTTCCTTGTCACCCATTTCACCACTCTACGTGCATGCACTTGAAGTGCTACATCTGCGATCCCGAGGTATGGGATTACATTACTACTTCTCACATTGTTACGCTCTAATGTCTATTATATTCCTAAACTTGCTTTTAATCTTGCTTTGGTCGATCGGTTGTAGGGCTGGTCATTAGGTATTCCTTTACGGTCTGTTTGTATTTATGCAGGACCAACACACTCAGAGAGTGATTGGGAATTGGCCATAGGTTGGGAGCTCCCATGTCACAGAGGGTCTCGAGGTAATACCAGCATTGCGCCTCCAATATTGATTTGTCTTCTTTTCGTTTGAGTCCTTTGTCGTGCGATTTTATCTTTGGCGTTCCCGCTTGGGACATGTATCGATGTCACATTTATGTTTTTAGCCTCTACTGGTGCTTTGGGTCATTTAAACACTTCTGATATTTACGGTGTAGTGATTTGTAAAGCGCTTAAATTTTTGCCTTACCTTTTAATAAAAGTATGTCTTATTCGGTTGCTCCTTTTGACATTATTCATTCTGATGTATGGGGATCATCACCAGTATCCACTAAGGGTGGTTCGAACTATTATGTTTCGTTCATAGATGACTATACTCGGTATACACAGGTTTATCTTATGACGCGGTCGGCTTCTTTAGCATTCTGGCAATTTTAGAGCCCTTGTTAAAAACGCAACATTCGAGTACATGATAAAGTGTTTCGAGTGTAGTAGGGGTGAATATACCTCAATGATTTCACTCAGTTACTTGCCTCTATGGTACCATACACCGATCATCTTGTACGAATACTCTGACGAAGCAGTGTTGCGAAAGGAAACACCGTCATCTTGTTGAGACTACACGCTCCTTACTATTATCTGCAGTTCCTAGTAATTTTTGGGAGCTTGATCCTAAGCATTGTATATGTGATCAATCGTATTCCTACTACATTGACTTAGGATGTCTCCATTTCTGAAATTATATGGTCACATGCCGAGATTACTTTCTTGCATTACGAGTTTTGGATGTACTTGTTTTGTCCTTCGTCCTCGTGTTGAACGAAACAAGCTGGAGCCAAAATCAGCTATATGTGTGTTTTAACGTATGGTGTTGGACGAAAGGTTATCGTTGCTATGATCTGTCGATCAGAAATTATATATTTCACGGCATGTCACCTTTTGGAGCATATTCCTTTCTATTAAATTGACTAAATCCCATGATGTTACTAAGTCGAGATCTTCGGCGTATTGATCATTTAACGTGACACGAGAGTAATTTGGATTAGTGTGCCACCGATGTGCCGCGACGGTGCTTCAGCCTCGCACGAGACTGGAGATCCACCACCTGCGAGAGGTCTACTCGTCGAAGTAAGTCACCAAACTTCACGATTTTGCTTATTACACTTTGCTCACCCCATTTGCTTCCTTTATTACAAACATACATCAATTGTACGAACTTGGGTCCTATAGAGAGGTTGTGTACGTCCTCTTTGGAAGAATGCTATGGAGGAGGAACTCCTTGCTCTTCATCGAGACACACACATAGGGTCTGGTTACCCTCCACACAGCCAAGCATACGATTGGCTGTCGATGGGTGTATAAGATAAAAAACAAAGCTTTGATGGGTCACGTTTAGAGCGATACAAGGCTAGACTTGTGGCAAGGAACACTCACAAAAATAGTATGGACTATGAGGAGACCTTTGCCCCAGTGACAAAGATGACGACTGTTCGCACTATGATTGTCGTTGCATCCGTTCGATAGTGGAAGATATTTCAAATGGATGTCAGAAGTGCTTTCTTAATAGTGATATCCATGAGAAGTGTATATGACTCCTCCCTTTGAGTCATTGATCACCGGTCGGGTGAAGTTTCTCGGCTTCGAAAAGCTCTAATATGGTCTCGAAGCAAGCCCCTCGTGCTTGGTTTGAGAAATTCTCCACTGTGATTACTTCCCTTGGCTTGTCCCGGTAGCCATGATCCGGAGTTGTTTGTTAGAAGTATGATGCGGGCGAATCCTTTTGTCATATAGATGATATGGTTATAGCGGTGATCATGATGGTATTGAAGCATGAAGCAGATTTGGCTCATCGGTTTTCCATGAAGGACTTGGGCCTGCTACGTTATTTTTTGGGTATTGAGGTGGCTCGGTCTAAGAAAGGATATCTTCTCTCTCGAGACTAAGTATATATCGACTTGTTTAAACGGCGCGCCTTTCTAACAACGGGGCAGTAGATACTCACTTGAAACCAATGCACGGTACTCTCCTAGTGATGGTGTTTTGTTACAGATCCGAGTCTTTATCGGACTGTTGTAGGTAACTTAGTGTATCTTACCGTTACTCGCCGGATATAGCTCATGCGGTTCACGTTGTTAGCTAGTTTGTTACTACTCCTACTTGATTCAGGGCTATACTTAGTATTTTGAGATGTCTTGTGGCACCAGTTTTAGAACCTCTTGTTTCCCTCGCGTCATCTCTCGAGTTGCGAGCCTGTAGTAGTGTTGATTGGGATGGCGATCGCAATAATCGCAAATCCACCACTAGTTTTTGTGTTCCTTGGAGATTCTTTGATATCATGGAAGAAGCGAAGCAGATGTTGTCTCTAGATCTTCCACGGAGGCGAGTATCGTGCTATGGCGGTGACTACATGTGAGATTATTTGGTTACGGCTTCTTGCGAATATGGGGTTCATTTCTCTGCCTACTCCTCTATGATAACAAGAGTACGATGCAAATTGCAAAGAGCCTGCATTTTTCATGACGGACGAAGCACATTGAGACTGATTGTCACTTCACTCGTCATCATCTCCAGCTCGGGACCATATCGCTTCCTTTTGTTCCATCAACCTTGCAGATTGCTGACCGTTTTACAAAGAGCTCGGTCGGCGTCTCGGTTTCGTTTCTTGTGTGACAAACTCTCAATGCTTATTGCGTAGCATTATGAGTTTGAGGTGGAATGTTAGCCCATATAATTGTTAGCAGAGATGGGCCTTAGGGTTTTAGGTAGTCTTATGCCTATATATAGGCACCCCCTTTCCCCATTCTAGATCATTGTCTTTCTATTCTCTTATGTAACTGCGGTTAACCTTTTTGATTCTTTCTTTTCTTGTTCTTCAATAAAACCCTTGTTATATATCAACAGTTTTACTAAATGAGGGTAATGCAAAGTACACTTTCATTATGCATAATAGTCTCACTTCAATTAAATTGGTGAACACTCTCTTATTTCGATGTAAAAATGAGTGAGGAAATGTTGGAGCATGACATTTTAATATTAAATTGTAATATTAATGTTCATTACTTTGATGGGCATAAATTGATAAGAAAGTGGTGAATTATTCTTCGCGTAACTTATATAACTATTAAGACATATTCTCTCACCATCTCATACTAATTACCCTACACTACACCTCAAATGACTATCCACTTTTTTGACATTTTATTATATAGAAGAAATTCAACAACTATGTAAAAGGATTTTCTTACTTGTATTGGATAGTAAAAAGAGTTAGAAGTGGGCGAGAGAAGAATTATATTGTAGATTAAAAAAGGGTATTGTGTTTTGTGCGATGAAAGAGAGAGTTGAGACGAGAGAATATGTTGAAAATGTCCAATAATTCACTATTAAAAAAGTAATTTTATGTTGAAGGAAAGGTGTTCTTTGGTGAAACTTTAGACTCAACATCTTATTCAAAGTTTGTTGAGTTATATAACATTGTTGGGTTATTGTATCATGGAGGGGACAAGTTACGAGTATTACTACTAAATCGGTGAGAAGATTATATCGCAATGAATTTGAATATCCTTAAAAGCAAGATATTAATTGCCCCATCCTACATAGTAATATATTTATTTATTTAGTACATCATCAACTATAATTTTGTGGTATATTCACCAACATAAAATTAAAAAATAAAAAAATAAATATCAAGAGAATTTGATTATCTATATCAAGTCAGCACCTTAAAGTGTCCATTTATTCAATTTTAAAAGATTGAGGAGGGAATAAGACCCAATAAAAAAATAATGTGTGCCCTTATATCGTGAATTCGAGATATAAAATTTTAATTTTAAAACAAAGTTTATATATATATAAATTACGTAAAAATGCTATTAATCATAATACGTAATAATTTAAAATATTTAAAATATATATTAAAAATTATAAAAAATTTATTTTACACTTAATAATTCAAACATTGTCATGTGCAAATTAGAAGGAAAAAAGTAATATATACTCGTATATAACATACCACGAGCAAAACCCTGAGAAAGTAGTCCAAGGAAGAAGACACCGAATAAATAATTATTACCGCTAATATAATAAATTTAATAAATTAAAGTGATTCGATTCCTTTAATGATATTTTGACCAATAAGAAAACCTCGGAACAAAGAACGCTATGAATAGAGTATCGACACATAAGGTGTGTTAAAAGGAAAATTTCTTTTATGAAAAATATATTTTTAAAAAATAAGTGGAAATATTTATGTAATTTTTAATGTTTGATATGTAAGTAAGAATATTATTCTATTTATAAATTATTTACATATAATTTAGATAATATTATGTGAGATGAGAATCGAGATAGGATTATGGGGTGGCTGAGGGATGGAGGCTACAAAGATGGAGTGAAAGATGAGGCTTGATGGAGGGTAGGGGAGAACACAATCTGTATGTTATGGCACTTATTGAACTTGTTTTCCTTATTTTCATTTGAAAAAAAAATTTATTTTTCTCATTTTAAAGAAACTTATTTTCTCAAGAGAATATTTTTAAATTTTTTTAACTAATTGAAAATAAAAAAAATTGCATCATACATCATATAGAACACACACATAGTATGATATGTAAATATTATATATTTTATATTAATGTATTTTAATCAATTATATTAATTATATTAAAAAAATACTACTACATAAATATTAAATATAAGATTTAAAATATTGTATTTTTTTTAATTATAATATGTAGATGGTGTAGAGACTCAATGATCCCGTTTACATAGACACTATACTATGTTACACAATGTTTACTTAAGACGTAAGTTTCAATAGATCTTATAATCACGTAAATTTATGTTATGTTTTAAGATTATAAATTTTAAATTTTATAATATTTATATGTTTAATTAATTATATTACATAAATTAAAATAAAAAGAAATAATATTAAGGCACTATTATACGCTTTACTTTTAAGTCAGATTAATTATATTAAAGAGTCGAAAATCCTAAAACAACAATTGCCTTTTTCCTTCTTTTAAATATTTTTATATTCTCTTAATTAATTGCACATCTTTTATGTAATCTAAACTAAACTTTTTCTAGAAACAAATCTTGAATCTTGAATCTTGCTCTAGTTTGATGGGTGATGAATCTACAATGAAAAAGTGTTTTTACCTGTATAAACTATCATGCGCTCATTATTATTATTTTTTACAGTACTTTTTTTAAATCACAATTTTTAGCATAAGTTTATTATTTATAGTTATTTTAATAAAATGTGTATTTCATTTTTTAAGAATTACTTTTTTCCACTTAATCATCGACTCTTATTTTTTCTGTTCATTTTATCTAAGATTATTTCAGATGAAAAAAATTATTGTACTAATTTTGTATGCTTAGGATTTTTTATGTTGATACACTTGTTTGAGTTATTTGATGGTAGGTATATATTTATATTCAAATTAACTTATTGATTTATATAATTTTACTTAAATATATTGTTACAAGGGGTTTTATGTTATTGATTTGTATGGAAATGTGTTGTTCTTCACGAAGTTATAATGGGTGTTGGTCTTTCCATTGTTATATGAAGTATGCTTTGAATAATGTTTAGTATATGGTGTTGTAGATTATAAGAAATTATACTTGTTATTAATAGAGAATACTTATTATATGCAGACATAAAAAATTCTAAAGGATTTTCGATGAAAGATTATTCTTGTAGTCATTGAAAAGTTTATACAAATGATGAAATTATCGATAACGTTAAATCTAAGTTGTCTCCCAAATAGTTTGAAACATTTAGGAAGACATATTTTTGATATTTTGTTGATATTTCAAAGTTAATATTCGAAATTGCAGCTTATTACGTAATACCTCGGAGCGTACCTAAGCCTAGACCAGGGAGTTGAAATGAAAATGCTTGAAAAGTCGAAAGATTCTCTCGAGAATGACCCGTGGTATGGCAGAGTCATTGGAGGGTCCAACGACTCGTGGTAGCCATCGTGGAGCCCCAAAGCTGGATACCGGATATCGAGTACTATGCCAAGGAGGCACTATCTTGGCATGACAAGTGCGGGCTATGTTGGCTGGATGATGTGCATGGCGTTGATCAAGACAAGGCAGACTTGTGTGATGGCAAAGCGTGTGATCAACAAGTCCTAGGCGAGGGGGCAAAGGCAAGGCGTGGGATGACTTGGCTATGTGATGCCAAGGGCAAGGCAAGCGTGTGGGATGACTCGGCTAGGTGATAGCATGGTCAAGGTCAAGGCACGGCTTTGTGGGATGACTCGGCTAGGCGAAATGCTAGACGCGAGGAGCAGAGTAGCGGTAGAGATGACTTGGCTATGTGATGGCATGATCAAGCATGATCAAATGCAAGGCAGGCGTAGGATGACTCGCATAGGCGATGGCACAGTCAAGTGGGGCGAGGGCAAGGCAAGCTTGGGATGACTTGGCTAAATGATGACACGGACAAGGGCAAGGCAGGCGTGGGATGACTCGGCGAGGGCGAGCAAGGCAAGCTTGTGGGAGATACATGGCACGGGCGATGACTCGCGCGGCAAGCGGGCATGCGCGGCAAGTGCGGCATGCCTTGCGCGGACAAGAGGCGAGCATCTTGCGCGGGCTCTGGCCCAGCATGCACGAGCACCCGGCAGAGCAGCGAAGGCCGGTCAGGAAGGCGCACGCCACCTTGGGTAGTGCGCGTGAACGGACCGACCTTCGAATTTTCGAGATGTGGCGGGGCGTGCGGTGTGGTGGAACATGGGCGAACGTGGCCTTATCCATGGCACACGGCCCGTCTTATTAGCCTATAAATGAGGCGAGCGTATGACATCAGAGCATCCAAAAAAGTCAAAAATCCTAGAGAGCATTCAGTTTTGGGAGAGCTCAAAGAGTAAGTTTACGAGCTTGAATATTGTCATTGTAGTGCATCGAGCATCCAAGTCTTGTATAGAGCTCAAAGTGTAAGTTTTGAGTCGTGGATGTAAGCTCAAAGAGCAAGTTTTAAGTGTCGGTGTAGCCTTCCAAAATTATAGTGAGTCCTTTGTAATTGGCAGAGATTAATAAGGTTGGGAATTGTCCGTAATTGTGTGTGCATACTTTTATATTCTGTAGAAACCTAAGCTATTCTAATTCTTGTCGGCTTGTTGGTGTGTTAAAAGGCTGAGATTTATGCTTTGTGTAGAAGTCATTGCCGGCGATGGTAAAAAAAAGTTTGCGAAATTCACCTGTAACAAGCAGGTATCAGAGCGCGGAGTTCGGGACTTGAAAGATGAGCCAATACGAAATTGAAGCAAAAGTTGCACGTTTTGACCCTTGTTGGTATGGCCCGCGGGGATGACACGGGCGGCGAAGTCTTGTCGACTTCGGGACACGGTTGCATGGGTTGAACAAGGAGGCGCAGTTTCGTGAGGCTTGTCAGGACAATAAGGGATTCGGCAAATTTCAGGAAAACGTTACCTTGCGAATTGAGAATGCGGTGAGGTGAGCAGGCTTGGCCGATGGGGTGCGGTTTTGCGGCATGCTATTGTTGCTGGCGTGAGAGGCCCATGATGAATGCTCTAGGTGAAAATCCGGAGCCTAAGTCTTTCGGTGGGCGGAGTGCCAGGGGTGGAGAACTTTCGTAGGACATGGAGCGTATTTCTCTGCTGCGCGCGTTAGGATCATGACAAGGTTAACATCACCACGATGTACTTGACGGAGTGATGCTAAACTATGGTGGAGGTCCCGAAATGCGGATGATGAGAGTCTTTGGCCGACCAGAAGTATTGATCGTGGGTTAAGTTGCGAAAGAGATGAGGGCCAATTTGCACTTCTTAGCGCATCTTGGCTTGCTAGGGACCGATTGAAGCGGTTGAGGCGAGACGGAGTTCGGTGCGGGATTATATCAAAAGAATTTAGTTCTTTTGATCTTGGATATTCGAACATGTCGGATGAGGACAAGTTACATAACTTCATTTCGGGAATGCAAGCATGGGCGCAGAATGAACTACGGAGGCAGAACGTGAAGGACCTCCCTGGAGTACGTTGCTGCGGCCGAATTCATTGGGCGATTTTCGTCCAACTCGGGAGTCTTCCAAAATTCCTACTTCCTCTAAGACGAAGAGGAGGGAGCGAAAAGAAAAGAGGAATGGAAGCGAGAGGGAGCGGAAGAATTTGTGGACAAGGGAGAGCCATGGAGAATGCGGGAACGTGACGGCGAAGCCAAGAAGGGAATTCTAAGAGTGGCTTTGGACGTGTGGTGGACCGCATTTGGCTAGAAAGCTTGTCCCCAAACGTGGCGAATGCTTTGCTGCGAAGATCGGCGAGGTAATGCGAGAGGACGGCGAGGTCGATAGCTGCGTGGGCAAACCCACGTTGGGTTTGTCTTTTCTATATTTGTTCTCTTTGACGAAAGGCTTGATACATTTGGCTTGAACTCTATGTGGAGATAGAGAAGTGTGAAGTTGCTCAAACGTGTATCAAGAGCCTTGGGCACTTGGTGAGAACGAGAATCAAGTGCTAATGATATCAAGACCCTTGGGCGCTTGGTGAGACGAGTCAAGTGCGGGTGACCGGGATCCTTGGGCGCTTGGTGAGTGAGAATCGGGTGCGGGTGGATCCAAGGAGTGTAACATTGCATACGAGAAGGCTATTGGGGAGATGTTCTTGTGCGAGAAGGACAACCAATTGCCCGTGAAAGCAGGAAATTGAACCAAGTGGAGCAGAAGTATTCGACTCACGAGAAGGAGAGGGAAGCTGTTGTGCGTGCAAAGGCACAATCAAGATGCGGACGCCTTGAGCGAAAGGAGAGACTTCTGTTTGTTGTGTTCCGATTTCCGGACTTATCTTTTGCTTGAGCTCATTAGTGAAATGGATGAGTCAAGGGGATAGGTAAGAATTGCTTGATCAAGGACGTCTACTTCATTTTAAAGGAGGATCGCCGTACCTCAAGGAGGTGGGCTGCGTCATGACGAGGCGTATGGTCATGGGGCGTTTATCGAGTAAGTGGATATTAGCCACTATTTGTCCCATATATATATTTGGCCAAGAATGGAAGATGAGCATAGGAAGACTTGTCCTAGAGTGACAAATGCGAGCGCAAGAGAGCAGGATTGTTGCGGCCTCTTGATACGAACGGGCATGAAAGTCAGTGTTAATAGGACTTTGTTTAAGGTTCAGAAGATGAGCGGAAGGCATCGATGATGGCGTGGGTGGACGGAGTTTGCAAAGTACTCATTGTTGCCCCAATTGTTTGCGTCCAGAGGTGAATCTTTGGAGCTATTAGACATGTGATTGAAGTACATTTTGGAGCAAGATACGTGTTGGGAGTGATAGGAATGCGAGATTTCAGGAAGGTTTATGGGGACCGATCTGAAATTCGATGGCGAATCACCCTCAAATAGATGGACAAACAGAGAGAGAATCACTTGGTGAAGAATATCTCGGGCATGAGTGACTGACAAGCTAGAGGTGGGTAGATGGCAACCGAGAGGAGTTCGTTTGAGATTGTCTTTGAAAGACGGCCTATGACACCACGGCCCGGATGTCATAGCGAAGCATCAAGAGAGAGGCGGGGCACGCTTACCGTTATGCGAGGACAAGCATGAATGCTTGCGAAGCGCAAGAACGAGGTGCGCAAGGCCCAGAGTTGAATGAAAATATAATAGTCCATCAGGAGGTACGAGAAGATAGAGTTGTTGCTTACAAGCGGGAGTTGCCGGAGAGATTGAAAGTTCACCCAAACTTTCCATGGCAGATTTTTTGCAGCCTTATTTTGCGAGATCATGAAGCATGAGCAAAAGAAGCCGAGCGGGCGAGTCGGTAGAAGAAAGCGAGGTCCGTGGGGATGCGACTTGGGAGAAAAATTCAAGGCTATGGCGGGTTAAACTGTTGGAGGACTATGTAGAGATGGCCTCGAAGCGAGGGCCGTCGAGTTCAATTGGTGCGGGTAGTTTGTTAGACCCCCAAAGCGGACCACAGCGGATATCGCGTACTATTCAAGGAGGCACTATATTGGCACCCGGCAAGTGCGGGCTATGTTGGCTGAGCGATGTGCATGGCGTTCGGTCAAGACAAGCGAACTTATGTGATGGCAAACGGCCTTGATCAACAAGTCTAAGCGAGGGCAGGCTGTTTGTGGGATGACTTGGCTATGTGATGCAAAGGCAGGCAAGCTGTGGGATGACTCGTCTAGGTGATAGCATGGTCAAAGGCAGAGCACGGCTGTGAGATGACTTCGGCTGGCAAAATGCTGAAACGAGGCAAGGCAACGGTAGAGGATGACTTGGCTATGTGATAGCATGATCAAGCATGATCAAATGCAGGCAAGCTATCGGATAACTACTTTTGGCGATGGCACGGTCAAGTGCCGGACGAACAAGAAGCTTGGGATGACTTGGCTAAACAATGACACGGCCAAGGGCAAGGCAAGCATTGTGGGATGACTCGGCCGAGGCGGGCAAGGCAAGCTTGTGGGAGATGCCATGGCAAGGCGATGGCTCGCGCGGCAAACGGAAGGGCATGCGCGGCAAGGAAACGCCAGCATGCACGCAGACAAGAAGCGGCTGGCATGCAACGAACGGAGCGCAGCATGCGCGAGCACCGGCAGACGCGGCGGAAGGCCGGTCAACGAGCGCACGCACGCGGGTAGTGCGCGTGAAAAGCGGACCGGCCACCGAATTTTCAGGATGCGGGGCGTGCGGTGTGGTGGAACATGGGCGAACGTGGCCTTATCCATGGCACACGGCCGTCTTATTTGCTGCCTATAAATAGAGGCGGGCGGCATGACATCGAGCATCCCGAGAAAAGTACGAAAATCCTAGAGAGCATTCGGTTTTGAAGAGCTCAAGAGAGTAAGTTTTGAGCTTGAATATTGTCATTGTAGTGCATCGAGCATCCAAGTCTTGTATAGAGCTCAAAGTGTAAGTTTTGAGTCGTGGATGTAAGCTCAAAGAGCAAGTTTTGAGTGTCGGTGTAGCCTTCCAAAATTATAGTAGAGTCCTTTATGTCGGCGAGATTAATAAAGGTTGGGGAGTATCCCACGTAATTGTGTGTGCATGCTTTTATGTTAGTTGAGCCTAAACTATTTTAAGTTCTTGTCGGCTTGTTAGTGTGAAAAATTTGTGGTATGCTTGTGTAGAGTGCGGCTATGGCGTGGTGAAAAGAAAAAAAGTTTGCGAAATTCACCCTGTCTTTCATCATAGTTAGGTTACTGCCTTGAGATCTGACCAGTGGCCCGAGGTCGAGGAACATTGTTAGATGTAATGAGTCGTTGGGAGTGGGTCGTGGTGAAGGTGGTCCTAGTCAAAGAAGGAGTGGCACGAGTCATGAGTACGACTCATTGTGGGAGACAATGAGTCATCGTAAGTACCCTTGGGAAGGGCAGTGAAAATTTACCGATCAAGATAATAGATGCAACCCATGACTCATTAAAGAGTACAAGTCGTGGTAATACTTGTGGAATGTTTAAGTGTAGTTTCAATAGGCGTACGACGAGAATACAATGTATCATTGTTCTTTGTAAGGTCGTCACAGGTAGTCATGGTATCGAGAACACGAACTAAAAAATAAGGAAAGGAAGTAGCGCCGATCGCCACGAGTCATGGTAGAATGGTACATTCATTGGTACCACTCGTTGTCATTGGCGGTGTAGTTTTTCGGAGTTTTTAGTTAAAGGTATTTTAAAGTAGTCCTAAAGCCTAAGGTCACGAACTACGTCGTCTTAAGCTCGGTTAGCGGGAGGTTTTAAGAGGATCAACCTATTCTAAGCATTCCCACTCCATGCATGCAACTTAGAACCTTTCCTTGGAGATCAAGCTTGAAGGATTTCTCCAATCTATGCCGAATTCAGTGGGCTTTTACGAGGGAGTGTAAATCGATTTACCCAGGTATGTAGGTTTTATGAATGGAGTGTATTCATCACACCCATACCCAATCCCTCTTCAATTCACGAAATTCTAGTTGATAAATCTATGAAATTTTAACTCAACATGTGAATTCTCAAAATATCTGTAACACCCTAGATGTCCTAGAGATCATACCCAGGTTAGAAAGTGCGGCGAAAAGTTGCTTGAGAAATTTGCCTCTTGGGCCCAGTCGGAAACGACTCGTGGGGAGCGGCCTAGAGAGAGTGGGCTGGCCAGGTGGAGATGGAAGACCTAACGATTCGTCTTTCTTGGCAACGGCTACGTTAAGTCGGTCGTTAGGAGAGGGAAAACTTTTGTTTTAGGAAAGTTCCATGCACTTAACGAAAGGGCGGGAGCGGGCTCGTTGGGTGTGGTAGCTTGAGTCGTTGCGTTGATCATTATCCCAAAGGATCAATAATTTCCAGATACCTGACGAATGGACCTAACGAGTTGTTGGATAGGACATGGACTCGTGTCGGGTGAGTCGTGGCATCGGTTCGGGCAATTTTACGAATTTTTCTCAAGGAAACGGTTTGGTAAAATTCCACGCTCTCGAGATTTAAAGTGATGTCTTTTTGGGTATGTTTGGGGATGTTTTTTAGGGTTCTTATAGACACAAACTTCATTCTCTCAGTCTCTTTCTTCCTCCTCTCTTCTTAAATATCTTAGGGGTTTCACCAAGGTGTTTTTCAAGCTTCAAGGAAGATAGTCAGCGGGATTTTTCGTCTACTAGGTATGTAGGACTTCAACAAGGGTATTTTTCCATCTGGCTGCCCAAAATATTTTCAATGAGAATCTAATTTAAATTTTCTAGAATATCATGACCTAGGTTTGAATAACGGATAATTTCTTCCTCATTCTTTTCTTAAAAAGCTAATAATTAACGCAATTATGGAATTCATTTCAAATGTTGATGTGATGGGTTATTTGGGATGGGGTTATATGTTGGGGATGTATGATGGTGACATGTCGTTCTTAAATTGGCTTGAGTAATGAATGGGTGTTTTAACATTGTTCGATTAAATTGCGTATTCATGTAGAAAATGATGGAATTGTAGAAGTATGGGTTAGTATGTTTGGGTATGAAGTATGTTCATCCTAACTTGAATTAAGTGTTGAAAGGAAATTGTTCGTCTCTCCTTAAACTACAGTAGAAATTCTTGATCATGATGGAAGTGTGAAAAATATTGCATAATTAACCTTAATGAATTGATTATGATGTTGATGATCATATGTGCTTGAGTAGAAGTTGTGGGCTTGAGTAATTGAAATAAGTTAGGTGCCCACTTACCATGCTTTAGATTTAATTGATTTGTGATAAGAATATTTTACCTCCATTGTTGAAGTATGAAGCTTGGGCGAATTCTATATTGTGTTTCCTTATTAAAATTATTTTTATAAAAATCTTGGAATCTAACGCACGTGGCTGAGTTCACAAAGGAGTGATTACGACATGTGTGTGAAATATTTGTAGACTTAAATAAACGGAATCATGCATTCTGATAGAGTATGGTGGATTGTATAAACCATATATGATTATATTGCATGTTGAATTAAATGAATGTAATCGATTACCATGACTGACATGTGCATAATGTAACCCTATAGAATGCTCGTTAGCAAGAGATGCTTAAGATAGCTATAAATTGGATTTCATGATGAGGTGAATAGTGTTGATAACGCATGAGAATGATATTTACATTGTTGGGCTAGATATCATTAGAAAGTAGCCCCCACCCGATTGATAGAAATGTTGTATGATGAAAAATCAGAAATCGTCCTTATCTCTAATTATTGTTCATTTAGATTAATGTTAGTCGATTGGGATTTCTCGTTAGCAAGAGTATTTCTCTAGTCGGAGTCGGGATTTGAGTATTTCCTAGTCGGTCGGGATTTCTCATTAGCAAGTATTTCCCTAGTTAGTTGGGATTTCTCGTGCTAAGAAGTATTTCCTAGCAGTCGGGACAAACATCTCCTAGGCCAGTCGGTGACTTCTAGCACATCGTAGTTTTCTCTCCTTTCGGCAGTCAAGGATTTTCACTAGTGAGAATGTTTCCCTTGGGCGATCGGGGACCCCTTGTAATATCATTCATGACTCTGCATCCCTTGTGTCATTGAATCCAATAACTTTATGCTCAGTTGAACTTGTAATAATGCATGTCCCTATAATGTGATTATGTTTATATGAATATATGGATATCATACGGATTGTGTATCTCTTTTTGGTTATGTTAGTAACTTTGGTGATTTACAATACTCCCTATTTGTACATTGATGCTTATGAGTTATTTGTTTACATTCCTACATACAGTACATTCCAAGAAATCTTGACTAAAAACGCCTCTTATGCTATATCATTTTATGATATGAGATCCAGTCTCCAGGTCGGCCCTTTGTGACTAGATACGCTTCTCTCTTCCAGCTGCTAGCTGTGATTTCTCATTTTCGAGGACATGATTTATATTCTTATTTTATCTTGTTTTCAATTTTCGAGACTTGTGGAATTGGCGGGGGCTTGTCTGTAACTCATCGAGTTTATTAGAAGGCTTATAGACTTGTTAGACAAGATTAGTGTTGTATTTAAATGTTATTATGTAGTCATTTTGATTTATATAAGTTTTTGTCAGTTCTTCCGCTTTTTCATGATGTTAGATGTTTCTCATGTTAGTTGCATGTGATGATTATGCCATGGGTAGAGCTTGGAGCCTCTCGGTTCCTTATCCCGTGTCTACGATCCGGGTCTACTCTCGGGTCGTGATAGTATCCAATCATGAGCATACGATCCAAGCATGTTTTCTAATGTTGAATTATGATTAATGGACATATTTTACAATGTTTCAGTAAAATTACTGTTTTCAAGTTTTACAAATTATAATGTCATCGATAGAAGTTCATGAAAGTTGAGATGCATGATGTGTATTCAAACATGAAGAGATGTATGTGATAAAAGTATGATTTTGAATTACCCATGCCCATGTTCTGGTTTTCGAATGATCAAGTCTAATTCAAGAATGTTTAATTATTGGGAAAACCTATATAATAAAGTATGTTTCATAATTTATCTAAATTTCATGTTATTAAACACCACATAGTTTTGGAGTCTAGACTCCGCTCTTTTCGGCTTGTGGTATGGTTTGAGCCAAGGCTCCTCTGTTATGATTTTCAGATTTTATGCATATTTTTTATGAGTCAGCTTCATCACTAGATGATGAGTCCTTCATTGAAAAATGATGGAGAGCATATGCATATTTTTTGGGAGTAGTGTGTAGCAAGGTAAGGATAAGAGTCGAGTCAACCTGTGCCCCAAACTTCACGGCGCCAATGTAGGTTTACATATATACTTTGGGACCTCCTTGTGAGTTTCCCCTTCCCCCAAAGGGCCTTGAGCTTGATATCGATATCATGGTAGCATCCTTAGCCACAGCAGACTTCGGCGGCTCTTGCCTACTTGAGTGTGATAGTTGGAACTGTAAGCTCTATCGTGATAATGTCGTTTATGGCCAGTCTCCTATTATTCCTTATGATTTCAGTTATGCATGTTCATTAGTCATGATATTATGTTTTTAGCGAGTTTGATCCAATGTCCGGTTTTAATTATGATTAGCAGTTTTCGGCTTTGGGTCATTCAATTAAGTTATATTCGGGTATGATTTCATAAATAGCATGCAACCCTTACTCTCAGAATCTTATCTTGATTATGTTTTTATGATATGCATGATTTATGATTTTATTTACTTAGTAGTTTTACTTACCTTACATAGTCGGTACATTCCACGTGCGGCCGCATACTGTATGTTATCATTTTATGATACGGGCTCAAATATTCATGACTCAGTCCCTAAGTAGCCAAACTCTCATTAGTAGCATCTTCCGAGTCTCGCGTGGTGAGTCCTCATCTTCTAAGGGCCTTTGCTCAGTTGTATTGAGTATTTATCATTTCAGACTTAGTGAGTTAGTTGGAGTCTTGTTCCATAAACTCGTCATTAGTAGAGGCTTTTCGAGACATAGCATGTATTGAGTTTTCAGCCTTGTATTTATATGTTCCAAATGTTATGGTATTTCGAGACTTCCACTTTATCATACATATTGGACCTCGGCAGATTATGTTTATTTTGGATATCATGTTCATGTCATGGAATTGGCTTAGAGTCTCTCGGGGTTCTTTGTCCTATGTCTTGATTCGGCCCATGTGTTTTTGGATAGTGAAAAACTTGGTATCAGACATTAGGTTTTGAAGTGTTCTAGGTTATTACGCGCTTTAAGTAGAGTCTTTTTCATGGGTGAAATGAAGCACCACACTTATAAAGAAGAAGAGGCTACGAGACGTTTTGAAAATGTTCCCTTCTTTCATGATCTAGTAGTGCGATGAAATGTCTCTATCCACATGTCTTCCTACGCATTTAAAGAATCATGCCTGCGAGGCTAACGGAAGAAGAAACGGGAATGGAAAGGCCACGAGAATGAAAATAGGGATGGACACCCGTGAGCCCCACCAACCCATGAGGATCATGTACCCAGCGAGTTTCCCCCGTTTCCCGAGGTTTCAATAGGGAGGTCTCCCTATATGTTGTCAGCGATATATTCTGAGTATTCCACACTTATGTATATGTATTGTTAGATCCGGGGCTACCCTATCTTTTTATGACACCATATGTTGCTAGAGTTTGAGAAATCTGATCCTTGAGAAATCTATCGAGAGCCCCTTCTCGGTCTACCTCCAGTCAGTGATTGATTTATAGCTCTGGGTACATATTATTGAAATTCTGTCACGTCTTCTAAAGATCGCCCGGCGGATTTAGTAGCCACTGATCGATTTTGATGATGGAGTGGGGATTACCTTTAGAAGCAATTTCAATTTCACTTGGCTTTTGCCTTCCACCTTTCTCTTTGTTTTTGTCCAGGGCTTCGGTTTCACCACTCTTTATCTCACTATGGCTACTCGCTCCTTAATCTTGTTCTTTACGATCTGCTTCAGATTCTCTTTCAGCAGAAGCAAGCCCTTATTCCTATCGGTTGAGTAGCCCAAAAGCTCCTTAAAATGTTGTCCCCTCTCCTGTAAAAAGAAAGAGGTTGATGCGCGGCTACCGATGTGGTATCGCATTTAATAATAGTAGCTTTTGGCTGTGACGTCTATCTGGTTCTTTTCATAGCTAGTCAAGATATTGCCCGTAAGGATGAGACTTTAGGAGCTTTTAGGGAGAGACTCTCTTATCCTTCACTCTTGCCTATAATATAAAAGAGGTCCAAGGAAAGATCGAGTCGTCTGTTCATAGTTTCTTGCTTACGCCGTGCGTTTCCCTGGAGACTGTAGGAAAGAAAGGCAAAGAAACCTTGGTATGCACGAGACAAGCATAGGCACCAACCAAAAGTACTCTTTCGGAATCATTTGGATTCGAGGCAAAACCCCCCTCTCCGCCGTTACAGAGTTCTTCTACTCTAATCTGAAATCGGTATTGGCGAGTAGTTAGTATTGATTCATGCAAAGATGCTCCTTTGAATCTAGAGTAAAGAAATTGTCCACCTCATCACCCCCGAAGAGCAGTGCTCGTAGTGGCCGATAGCGAATGTTCTATCCCGAATCGGGAAAGGTTTTGGTGACAAGACTTGGAGATATTAGAAGTGAGAATGCGACATGAGTAACAAAAATCACATGAAAAACACAATCGCACATAGTGGAAGGTTTCTATGTTCAACCAATCTACCGCAGAGTGAATCGGTCTCTAAGGAACCCTAGAAAAGGGCTACCGTCGATGGGTACACACGCCCATGAAGCTCGGCGGAAAGGGAAGGCTTTGCCGGGCAATGCTCACCCATGCGTGCGAGATTCTTGAAAGCGGGTGACTGGAGGGCACAGGACCATGGATTAGTAATGAATGAAGGGAAGCTCTTCGAGCTTTCTCTACCAGCGGCTTATGTAGTGGTCGGACTTATAAAGCTCGTTAAGCCATTTTCATCATGGATTGGCTATAAGCATATTATGCCCGGTCAATTTAGCAGAAACCGTGCGGTAGAGTTTAGATTTACGGGTGAGTCGGTCTAAGTGGAAGAATGAATTCGGTTGTACTTTGTAGGTCGTTTCATTTCCTACCTTAAGGCCAAAAAGATGATTTCTAAGGTTGCGTGTACCATCTAGTTAGGGTTAAGGATGCTACATCCAGCCCAACTATCCAATCAATTCTTGTAGTAGTATCGAGAGGAATTGTTTTCATATACTTTTTGAGAATCCCTCTAGCGGAGATCGACTTTTGGTATTGACCTTCTTTCCTATGCAGCCCTATATCACTTTTCCTCCTTATAGAGTGGCTCCATTTGAGCTAGAGGAGTTGAAGGAGCGGTTGAAAGACCTCTTAGACAGAAGTCTTATCATACCTAGCAAATCACAGTGGGGTGCACCACATTCTCTTAATCCACAAGAAAGGATAGTTCTCTTCATATATGCATTTGATTATCGGCAATTGGAAAAAGTTAGCATCAAGAACAGGAGTTTCCTCCCCAGGAATTGATGACTTGTTTGACCGGCTCAAGGTGCCAGTGTTTCTCAAAGATAGAACTCGAGGTCCAGAATACCATCGGCTCGGGGTTCGAAGTGACATCAGGCAGCCTTCGGGACTCGATATAGTCACAATGAGTTTGTCATGTCTTTGAATTGGCGAATGCTCCTGCAATTTTATGGATTTGATGAACAAGGTGTTCAAGCTATACTTGGATATGTTCATGATTGTGTTCATAGATGACATCCTCATATACTCTTAGAGGAGGAGGCGCATGCGCTCATTTGGTAGTGCTATATACCTTGAAGGATTGTCAATTGTATGCTAAATTCGGCAAATGTGAGTTTGGTTGAACTCGACAGCATTTTTGGGTAATGTGGTGTCAAGTGAGGGTGTACAAGTGGACTCTCAAAGATAGAAAGCGGTGAAAAATTGGCCTAGTCATTAGTCCTTCGGATATCAGGAGTTTCTTGGATTTATCTGGTTACTATCAAAGGTTTTTTTAAGGGTTTTCATCCATTGCAGCATCATTAACTAAGTTGACCAAGAAGAATGTCAAGTTTCAATGATCGGAGGCTTGTGAGGGAAGCTTTCAAGAGTTGAAGACTCGACTCCTCTCAACACCGGTGTTGACCCTGCACGAATGCTGATTGTGGTATATTATGATGCCTTGAGTTATAACCTATGCTTCGGGCGGCTGAAAATCCATGAAAAGAATTACTTGACTCACGACCTCGATTTGGCGGCGATATTATTTGCCTTTAAGATTTGGAGACACTATTTGTACGGGGTCCATGTGGATATGTTTGTGGACCGCAAGACACATATTCACCAGAAGGATCTAAATCTACATTAGAGAAGGTGGTTGGAATTTCTTAAGGATTATGATACAAGTATCCTTTATCATTTGGAAAAGAAAATGTGGTTGCAGACGCTCTTTGCGGGCTTTCTATGGAGACTGTATCTCATGTAGATGAGGAAAAGGAAAGAGTTAGAGAAGGATGTACATCGTCTTGCATGGATAGTCGTCTTGTTGACTCGACGGATGGAGGTGTCATTGTTTCGAGTGGAATTCGGGAAATCTTCATTGGTGACTGAGGTAAAATCTAGACAAGATGAGGATTCTACTTTGGTAAATTTGAAGGAAGCCGTTCAAAATCAAAAAATAGAAGTTTTCTCCAAAGGGAGATGGTGTGCTACGACATCGGGGTCATTTGTGTGTATGCCGGGTGTTGGTGGCCCAAGGTAGAGATGTTGCATGAGGCTTCGTGGTTCTAGAAGGTCCATTGGTGGAAAGGCATGAAGAAGGACATAGAAAGAGTTTGTATTAGGTGCCCGCATTGTCAATAGGTGAAGGTTGAGCATTAAGTGAGAGGTGTGCTCGAAGACACTAGTATCTACTAGGAAGTGGGAGAAAAAATGTGGACTTCATTACGGGGTTATCGTACACACCTATAGTATAACTTCATTTGGGTGGTTATAACCAAGTTGACTAAGCGCTCATTTTCTACCGATCAAGACTACCGATTCAGCGAGGATTATGCTAAGCTATACAATCAAGAGGATTGGATTCGGTGCATGGATTTCCCTTTTCAATCATATCGAGATAGAAATTTTCGATTTACCTTCGATTTTGGAGATCATTTGAAGGGACTCGATACTCAGGTCAAGCTTAGCACAACATTTCACCCCAAGCAGATGGTCAGGCCGAGCGGACCGTTCAGATATGAGATATGATGAGAGTGTGTATGATTGATTTCAAGAGGTAGTTGGGATGATCATTTTTTCGGTCGTGAGTTTGCATATAACAACAACTACTATTCTAGCTTTCGAGATGGCTCGTTTGAGGCTCTCTATGGGAAAAGATGTAGATTACCTATTGGTTGGTTCGAAGTCAGTGAAGCTACATTAGTGGGACCAGATTCAGTCCATGAGGCCATGGAGAAAGTTCCGAATGTAATAACCGAAGTGCAACACTAGACTCGGGATTTGAAATAAGAAACGTGGAAATACGAGATTTCTTCTCAGAGCAACTCGTTGTATGGGTCGTTGGTGAGTGCTAACGGCCCATTGGATGAAGCCTGTTGAGACTCTGCAGAATTGTCCTAGGGAGTAATGGTATAGGAATGACCCACTGGCCCAATATAAAGGGTCGTTGTGAAGGTGCTCTTGTTCAAGAAGCGTTGGCACGAGTCATGGGATGTCTCATTGTTCTAAACAACAAGTCGTTGTGTATCCATTGGGGAGGATTTTCAGGATGGGAGTAGTGGTGACAACGGTTGGCAAGCGAGTTGTTGGAGATGGTAATGACTCGACACGTCCAGCTAGTAGTGGAAGGCACGAAATAGGAAGCTTGAGGATGAACAATGAGCAAAGTAACAGGTTGTGGGATTAAGGGATGACTCATTGTGTTGGTCGTTGCTTCGAATAGTGGCTAATTTTCTGTGAGTTTAGTAAGAAACTATGTACTTCTAGACCCTAGGAGCCTATACTACATTGTTTTAAGCTCGAAAGGGTGTTTTAGAGGATTAAACTCATTCCATACTCTTCCATGCATGCAACCTAAAGGGTTCAAAATTTGATCAAGCTTAGGATTCATCAAGTTCTTCCCAAAATCATTCGGCTTTCAAGGCGGTTGGTGAAATCAAATTCTTTCAGGTATGTAGAGTTATGAATGGGCGTAATCATTCACACCCATGTCGAATCCCTCTTTAATTCATGAAATTCTAGTTGATCAATCTATGATGTTTTAACCCAACATGTGAATTCTGTAAGTATCAATCATGGGTATGATCTAAGTATGTTTCTAATGCTAAATTATGATTAATGGGCATATTTTATAATGTTTTCAATTATAAATTATATTTTTAAGTCTTATAAATTATGATGTCCATCCATGAAAATTGAGATCCATGATATATGTATTCAAGCATGATGAGATGTATATGATGAAAATATAATTTCGAATTACCTATGTCCATGTTCATGTTTTCGAATGATCAAGGCTATTTCAAGCATGTTTAATTATTGAGAAAGCCCATATAATCAAGTATGTTTCATGATTTATCTAAATTTCATGTTATTAGTTTACCACATGGTTTTCAGTCTAGACTCCCCTCTTTTAATCTTGTGGTATGGTTTGAACCAAGGCTCCTCATGAATGATTTCGGGATTTATGCATGTTTATTATGAGTCGGCTTCATCACTAGGCGATGGTCGGCCGTTTAAAAATAATAGAGCATATGCATATTTTTGGGAGTAGTGTCTAACACCCCGTAGGCTAAGGGTCAGTCAACCCTATGCCTTGGAACTATGCTCCAACATAAGTTTACATATATTATTTAGGATCTCCCTTGTGAGCTGTCCCCTGGGGCCCTTCATCTTGATATCGATATCATGATAGTGTCCTTCTCCCTGGAAAGGCTTTGGACGAGTCTGCCCACTTGAGTGTAATAGTTGGGACCATAAAAAGGTCTATCGTGGTGATGTCGGTTATGATGAGATCTTTCCATTGTTCTATCTTTTTCCGTTATGCATGTTCATCGATCGTATTATTATGTTTTCGGTAGGTTTGACCCAATGTTTAGTTTTACTTATGGTATATTTTCACCTTTGGGTCATTTGATTGATTATAATTAAATCATGTTTCATATAATACTTTGCCATAGCTCTATTCTAAATCTTGTGATGAAATGTTTTGTGTTATGCATGATCATAGATTTTACTTAGGGATTTTACTTACCTTACATACTCGCTATATTCCATGTCTTGACGCATTCTCTATATTTGTATCATTTCATGATACAGGCTCAAATATCAGGCTGATCTTGCAGTAGCCAAACTCTCCCAGTTTTAGCATCTTTCAATCTCAGTTAGTGAGTTCATCTTTTGAGGTCCCTTTATCGGTTGTATGGAGTATTTTTAGTTTGGACATAGTGAGTTAGTTTGGGTCTTGTCCCATCAACTCATCAGTAGTAGAGGCTTTTCAGACATAACATGTATTTTGTTTCAGTCGTGTGTTATGTATTAAGATGTTATGATATTACCAGTCTTCACTCTTTATTATACATGTTATCTTCCATTTGATTATGTTGAATTCAAATATGTATTCTTCCATAGGTCAATTATATTCAATTGAGATGTCTTATTCATTCGGGTCGACTTGGGAGCCTCTTGGGATTCTTACTTTGTCCCGTATCTCGATTCAGGACTATGTTCTGGATCGTAACAAACTCTGTGTCAAAGCATTATGTTTTGAAGTGTCTAGGATATTTGAAATCCACGTTAAGTAGAGAGTCTAATTTTTTCTTAGATTGTGAAGTGTGACACACTTATGACGAAGAGAAATTGCAAACATTTTAGAAATGTTCCTTCTTTCATGATCTAAGTTATGTGATGAAATATCTCTCTATCCTTCTAACACGTGTTATACGCATTTGCGAGAATCATACTCTTAAGGTGCGAAGAAGAAATGGGAATGGAGATGGCCATGAAAATGGCAATGGGGATGAGCACCCGGCAGGCCCACCAGCCCATGAGAGCATGTGCGAGCAGGTTGCCCATGTAGAGTTTAGGGCAGCCATACAGGCCTGCCTCAAGCCTTGACCGCCCAGGTCAATCAACGCAGTGGTGGCGCATGTAAGACATATTAAGAATGCGGTAGCGGAAAAAGTCGAATTTTCTAAGGATGAACCTCTAGAGTTTCTTGGGTCAAGGTGGAGGATCACACGAGTTTATTGATGAGGTTCCGAAGATCACCTAGATAATGGGGGTGATGGGAGAGGAGTGCAACAATATACCCTTGTATCAATTGAAAGGGGTTGTGCATATTTGATTCAAGCAATGGAAGGACGGCGGGGAAGTTGGAGTAGGCCCTATTCATTGTGATGAGTTCCATGCCACATTTCTGAACCAATTCTTCTCTCGTGAAGATGATGGAGATTAAGCTAGGGTTGTGAACACAGAAGAAAGGGAAGAAAAAGTTCAGGAGTATGACTTGGAGTTTACTCACTGTCCAAGTATGCACATGAAGGTGGTAGATCGGAGAGCCCCAGTGAGTCGGTTCATGCATAGGATATCCAAACTACTTGGTCAAAGATTATCGGACCGCGTCTTGCATTAGGACATTGACTTTCCCCAAATAGTATATGCATGGCGGATGGAGGTGGTACGGAGTGGTGAGTGGAGAAGGCCAAGAGGGCTAGGACTGATAGCTCCAAATTCTCCCGGCAAAGACTTAGTAGACGCAGTCGGCGATCCCCCACCATAGATACTCGGCCCGGTGCCATCGGCTATGAGTGTGCCATCCCGGATCGGGCGCGACCAAAGGGGACAAGCCTCGAAGCTCTAGGAGTTGGGGTATGAGACCTGAGAGTCCAACATTCGAAATGTGCTAGGTATGGCGAATGCACGAATCGGTGCTTAGAAGGTTCGGGTGCTTTTTTTGGTATTAGGAAGCCCAGCCATATGCTTAAAGTGCCAGCGGCAGTTTCGGCCATGATAGAAGAGCCCGGCCTCAATTCGGCAGCTCCTTGCTTACACCCATCTCAATAGGGGCATCTACAACACGGGTGGTGGTCATCACCAAAACGAGATTATATGCCTAGCATCTCGTCGAGGGAAGCCGGGAGATGCTCCCTAGGCCATAGTCACCGGTATGTTACGAATATTCCACCTTGATGTACATTCATTGTTAGATCAGGGGGGCAACTTTGTCTTTTGTGACTCCCTATATTCCTAAGCCGTTAAATCCAGTCCCAAAAACCTATCAGAACCCTTCTCAGTCTCTACTACAATGGTGATTCGGTTATAACTCGATGGGTATATAGAAATTCCCTGACATAGTCCTTCAGAAAGTCACTTGGCGGGTTAGTAGAGCTAGCCATGGCCGAGTTTGATGTTATCTTCGACATGGATTACATGCATGTTATGCCTCGGTGGTGTAGAACCCATGCGATACAGAGTTCGTTTCGGGTGAGCCGGTCTAGAGTGGAAGGAGTAGTTCCCTTTGTGCTTGTAAGTCGCTTCATTTCCTATCTTAAAGCCGA
Organism: Datura stramonium; assembly: GCA_018107945.1. NCBI lineage: Eukaryota > Viridiplantae > Streptophyta > Magnoliopsida > Solanales > Solanaceae > Datura > Datura stramonium. Next base: position 21,685 of record JACEIK010003036.1, on the reverse strand, counting down.
GGAAAGATGATTTTTAAAGGTTGCATGTACTATCTAGTTAGGGTTTAGGATGCTAAATTCAGAAACTGACTATCAGTTGGTTCTGTATTGTGAGTACCCAGTGTTCCCGAGATGATTTCTGGGAATCCACTCCCTAGCGGGAGATCGATTTTGAGTATTGACCTTCTTCTTGTCTGGCAGCCTATATCTATTCCTCCTTATAGAATGGCCCCGGCCGAGTTAAAGGGATTGAAGGAGCAATTGCGGGATCTTTTAGATAAGAGTTTCATTAGACCTAACAAATCCCCATGGGGTGCACCGGGATTCTCTTTGTCAGGAAGAAGGATGGTTCTCTTCGTCTGTCACGTGATCATCGATAGTTGAACAAAGTTACAATCGAGAACGGTATCCTTTCCCCGAGATTATTGTGTTTTTGACCGGCTTCAAGGCGCTAATTACTTTTTAGATAAACCTCGGGTCGGATATCTTGACTCGGGGTTCGGGAGAAGTGACATTAAAATAACCTTCAAAACTTGGTATAGTCACTTTGAATTTGTGGTTGTGTCTTTTGGACTAACAAATGCTCCTACAACTTTTATGGGTTTGATAAATAGGGTGTTCAAGCCATATTTGGATATGTTTGTGATTATGTTCATAGATGATATTCTCATATACTCTCGGAGCGAGAGGAGCATGTCGCTCATTTGAGGGTGGTGCTACATACTTTAGGATTGGCAGTTATATGCTAAATTCGGCAAATGTGAGTTTGGTTGAACTCGGTGGCATTTTTGGGTCATGTGCTGTCAAGTGAGGGTGTCACGGTGGACCCTCAAAAGATAGAAGTGGTGAAGAATTGGCCTAGACCGGTTAGTCCTTCGGATATCGGGAGTTTCTTGGGTTTAGGCTTGGTCACTATCGAAGGATTTGTTGAAGGATTTTCGTCCATTGCGGCTTACCGTTGACTAAATTGATCGAGGAAGAAATGTTGAAGTTTCAATGGTGGAGGCCTATGAGAAGAGCTTCCAGAGTTAGGAGCTCGGCCAAGGCCTCGGCATCGATGTTGACTCTACTGAGTACCGTAGGTTTGTGGTATATTACGCCTCGAGATCGACCTTGGTTGTGTACTCATGTAGCATGGTAAAGTTATAGCCTATGCTTTTAGGCATTGAAAGTCCATGAAAAGAATTGCACAACTCACGACTGAGTTGGCGGTGGTAGTATTTTCATAAAGATTTGGAGAGCACTACATGTACGAGTCCATATGGATGTGTTTATGGATCAAAAAAATCTATAGTACGTGTTCACCGAGAGAAGGATCCTAAATCAATGTCAGAGAAGGTGATTGGAACTTCTTAAGGATTATGATATGAGTGTCCTTTATCATTTGGGAAAATCAAATATGGTGGGACACGCTCTTAATAGGCTTTCTATAGCGAGTGTATCCCATGTAGATGAGGAGAGGAAAGAGTTGGTGAAAGATGTGCATGGCTTACATGGTTGGGAGTCCACCTTATTGGCTCAACGGATGGTGGTGTCATTGTTCAGAATGGGTCATAATCATCATAGTGACCGAAATTTAGGTTAGTAAAGACGAGGATCCTATTTTGGTAAAACTAAAGGAAGCCATTCAAAATTGAAAGGTAGAGTTTTCTCGATGGGAGAGATGGTGTGCTCAGGGCTCGAGTCACTTTGTTCGGGTGCTGATGATTTGAGAGATCGAATGTTGCATGAGGCTCATGGTTCTAGATACTCTATACATATAGGTGCCACCAAGATGTATCGTGACCTATGGAAGTCTATTAGTGATGGCATGAAGAAGGACGTAGGGGATTTGTGGCTAAGTGTTCGGGTGTCAACGGTGAAAGTGGAACATAAAAGAGTTTGGAGGTGTGCTTCAAGATATTAGTATCCCTACTTGGAAGTGGGAGGAGATAAATATGGACTTCATTACGAGGTTTCCTCTTTTCGCCGATAGTATGACTACATTTGGGTGGTTGTTGACAGGTTGACTAAGGCGCTCATTTTCTACTAGTCAAGACGACCGATTTAGCGGAGGAGGATTATGCTAAGTTGTATATTCAGGAGTTACTTCGATTTGCATGGAGTGCCTTTTTCCATCATATCGAGATAGAGGTACTCGGTTATCTCAGTTTTGGAGATCATTTTAGAAAGCACTTGAGTACTCGAATCCAATCTTAACACAGTCTTCACCCCTGAGATAGATGAGTCGAGTACAGTGGACCATTGAGAATCTCGAAGGATATGTTGAGAGCATATGTGATTGATTTCAAAGGTAGTTGAGAAGATCATTAGCCTCTCATTGAGTTTGCATATAACAACAGCTATCATTCCAATATTCAAATGGCTCCATTTGAGGGTTCTTTATGGGCAAAGATGTAGATTGCTATTGGCTGGTTGTGTTGGTGAAGTTGCGTTAGTGGGACAGATTCGATCCATGAGGACATGGAGAAAGTTCGTCTTATAAGTGATAGGTTGAAAAAAGCTTAGAGTCGCCAAAAGTCTTATGCGAATGTGAGGAGGAGGGAGCTAAAGTTTGAAGTTGATGATTAGGTGTTTCTAAAGGTATCTCCCATGAAGGAGTGATGAGGTTCGAAAAGAAGGGAAAACTTAGTCCCGTTATGTTGGTCATACGCATTGTGAAACGGGTTGGCAAGGTGGCTTATGAGTTGGAGTTGCCCTCAGAATTGGATTTAGTTCATTTAGTTTTCCATGTATCTCTCTTAAACAAGTGTTTGGGTGACCTGACTTTGGTTGTTCTTGTGGAGAGCATAGGTGTGAAAGATAGCCTCAGCTACAAGGAAATTCTAGTAAAAATATTCTTGATCATCAGGTTCGGAAGCTATGCAACAAAAGTGGCTTCGATCAAGGTTTTATGGTGGTATCATCATTTTAATGGTGATACATGGGAAGAAGCAGCTTGGGTATGATGTCTAGATACACATCTATTCCCTCCGGCCTTTCAGCTCAACTTAAGGTACTAGTTTCCTCCTTAATATTCTGTCCAGTTTCATGTTCAGATTATGTTTCCAATTTCTTTTATGATAACGTATGTATGTTTGATTCATAACGGTCTAGTCATGTAATCTCTAGTAAGACCGGTCGGTCCATCGGTTTTCAACTTAAATGTAGGTATTTGGTATGGTAGTTGCATTTCTTAAATTTTCAATATGTTCACCCACATTTGAGGATGAATATTCCCATGGGAGGATATTGTAATACCTCGAAAGTGCTAATCAAACTCGAGGATTGAAATGAAAAGTAGCATAAAAATTAAAAGATTCTCTCAAAACAGCCCATGGTACGAGTCGTTGGAGGTCAATAACTCGTGGTAGCCACCGTGGACAGGTTAGAGGATCTGGTGAAAGGTCGAAACGTCGCGTTGTTAGATGGAATGGGTCATTGTTAGTGGGTCATTGTGAAGGTGGCTTTGGTCAAGTGGCACGAGTCATGGGATGACTCGTTGTCTTAAACAATGAGTCATTATGTGCCCGTTTAGGAGAAGTTTTCAAGATGGCGGCATTGGTGACAACGATTGCTTCAATGACAAGTCGTTGGAGCTAACCTTGACTCACCTGTGCAGTGCATGGTAGAAGACATGAGAAAGGAAACAGGGATGAGATGACGAGCGAAGTATTAGGTCATGGGAGCAAGGGACGACTCGTTGTGTTGGTCGTTGCTTCGAATAGTGGCTAATTTCCTATGAGTTTAGTAAGGGCAAATTCATAACTTCTAAGCCCATAAGCCCTATTTACGTCTTTTTAATCTTAGAAAAGAATTGTTTCAAGAGGACTAAAATCATACAAAACCCATCCTCTTCCATGCATGCAACCTAGAGGGTTCTAAGGGTGATCAAGCTTAGGATTCATCAAGTTCTTCCCCAAAATCCATTGGGCTTTCAAGAAGGTTGGTGAAATCGGATTCTTTTTCAGTATGTAGGGTTATGAATAGGTGTAATCATTCACATCCATGCCCAATTCCTCTTTAATTCATCAAATTCTAGTTGATGAATCTATGGGGTTTAACCCAACATGTGAATTCTCTAAGTATCAATCATGGGTATGATCTAAGCATGTTTCTAATGTTGAATTATAATTATGGGAATGTTTTATAATGTTTCAATTATAAATTATGTTTTCATGTTTTATAATATAGTTCTATTGATAAAAATTGAGATCCATGATATATGTATTCAAGCATGATGAGATGTATATGATAGAAAGTATGATTTTAGATTATCCATGTCCTGTTCGTGTTTCGAATGATCAAGACTATTTCAATCATGTTTAATTATTGGACAAGCTCGTATAATCAAGTATGTTTCATGATTTAACTAAATTTCATGTTATTAGCTTACCACGATTTCGTCGAGACTCCTGCCCTGACTTACGCTTTATGGTTTGAGACAAGGCTCCTCATGAATGATTTCAAATTTACAAATGTTTGTTATGAGTCAGCTTTGTCACTAGATGATTTTCATCTTCATTGAAAAACGATGGAGAGCATATGCATATTTTTGGGAGTAGTGTCTTGCACCGAGTAGGTTAAGAGTCATTCAACCCTATGCCTCTAAACTACGCGCCAGGTAAGGATCCCATATATAGTTTGGGGCCTCTTTGTGTGAGCTTCCCTGCCCCCGAGGGCCTTCGGCTTGATATTGATATCATGGTAGTTTCCTTAGCCCTTCTGAGGCTTTGGCCTGCTCTGTCCACTTGGTATAATTAGGACCATACAAGCTTTATCGTGGTGATGTCGGTTATATGATGAGTCTCCCATTGTTCCTCATATGTTAAGCCCAGGCATGTTCATCGGTCATGTTATTATGTTTTGTAGGTTTGAACCAATGTTCGATTTACTTATAGTATCAATTATCATCTTTGGGTCATTCGATTCAGTTATGACATTCAGTTATGATTAAATTATGCTTTTAGATAATAGCATGCAAGCCTACTCTCAAACTCTTGTGATGAAATGTTTTATGTTATGAATGATCAATTTTACTTACTTAGTGGTTTTTACTTTCCTTACATGTAGTACATTACATGTTGACCGCAAATAATACGGGCTCGGATATCTAGGCTCCAGTCCCGCTAGTAGCCGAGACTCTTAGTTTAGCATCTTCAAGTCTCTAGGTTGGTGGTCGTCTTAGAGGTCATTTATCATTTGTATGAAGTATTTTCAATTTAAACTATAGCGAGTTAGTTGGGGTGTTGTCCCATCAACTCGTCAGTAGTAGAGGTTTTTCAGACATAGCATGTATTTTGTTTCACCCTAGTGTTATGTATTCGAGATATTTGTGATATTATAGACTTTTTATTATAAATGTTAGACTTTCATTTAATTATGTTGAATTCAAATTTCAGTTCATGCCATGGGTCAGCTTGGAGCCTCTCGAGGTTCTTAGTCACGTATCTCGTCCGGGCCTATGTTAGTCGTGACATTTATCTTCTAAGGGGCGAGGATGAAAATAGCTCGAGTTGTCAAAAAGTCTTATGCGAATGTGAGAAACGAGGCTGAGTTTGAAGTTGATGATTAGGTGTTTACGAAGGTATCTCATGAAGGGAGTGATGAGGCGGAAAAAAAAAAACTCGAGTCCCCGTTATATTGGTCCATACCGGATTGTGAAACGGGTGCAGCAGGTGGCCTATAGTTGGAGGTGCCCTCGAAATTGGCTTGATTCATCTAGTTTTACGTGTATCGCTCTTAAGAAGTGATTGGGTGACCCGACTTTGGTTGTTCCGGTAGAGCGTGAGTGTGAAGGATAGCCTCATCACGAGGAGATTTCGGTAAAAAATACTTGATCATCGAGTTCGGAAGCTATGAAACAAAGAAGTGGCCTCGGTCGAATGTTTTATGGAGGAATCAGCATGTTGAGGATCTATGTGGAAAGCCAAAGAAGATATGCTGCTGATACCCGCATTTATTCCCTCTCCGGCTCAAGCTCGGCTTGGTATCAATTTACTCCTTAGTATTCTATCGAGATTCATGTTCGGTTGCTGTGTTCAGATTTCTTTTATGTCATGTATATATGTTTGATTCATGAATTTAGTCGATCCTTAATCTAGTCAAGTCGATCGATCCCTGTCAGTTTAGTTTAAATGTTGTTATTTGGCATGGTAGTTGCATTTTCTCATATTTTCAATATATGTTCACCCACATTCGGATGAATGTTCTCGGGGATATTGCAATATCCCAAAGTGCCTAATCCTCGACTCGGGAGTTGAAATGAAAAATAGCAAAAAAATTAGAAGATTCTCTTAGAATGACAGTGGTATAAGTCGTTGGAGGGTCCAACAACTCGAGGTATCCACCCGTGGTCAGGTTCTGCAGCATAGGATCATGTGGTGAGGGTCTAGGAATGACTCGTTGTTAGATCTAATGAGTCATTGTGAGGCTGGTCGTGGTGAAGATAGTCTGGTCAAAGAAGGGCGGCACAAATCGTGGTGCAGTCGTTGTGGTAGACAACGAATCATTTAAGTTCCCATAGGAAGGAAAGGGAAAAATTTCCAGTCAAGTAATAGATGGAACCCAGGACTCGTTAGAAGGAGGTACAAGTTGTGGTGTGACTTGTAGGATGTTCGAATGTAGTTTCATCGAGATGCGTAACGTAGGATACAATGGATCGTTGTTTATTATAGAACCCTCCCTATTGAGTCATTGTATCAGAACCTGAGAACTAAAAAATAAGGGAAGGAAGTAACGGGAAGTCACCACAAATCGTGTTAGCAAGGTACAACTCGTGGTACCACTCATTATCCTTTGGCGGTCACGGTATTTTCGGAGTTTTTATTAAGAATTATATACTTAATTCTTAAGCTCTAAGGTCCTAAACTACATTATTTTAAGCTTAGTTAACAGGGTTTTAAGGGGGTAAGCCTATTCTAAGCATTCCAACTCCATGCATGCAACTTAGAACCTTTCATGGAGATCAATCTTGAAGATTTCTCAAATCTCTAGCCAAATTCCTTGGGATTTCAGAGGAAGTGTAAATATGATTTACCCAGATAGGTAGGGTCATGAAAGGGTGTATTCATCCACATCTATGCCTAATCCCTCTTCAATTCATGAAATTCTAGTTGATAAATCCATGAGTTTTAACCCGACATGTGAATTCTCTAAGTATCAATCATGGGTATGATCTGTACATGCTTCTAGTGTTGAATTATGAATCTAGCAGGCATGTTTTATAGTATTTTCAATTACAAATTATGTTTTCAAATTTTTACAAATTATAATTAGGGGTGGGCATTCGATTTTCGATTCGGTTTTTTAAATTTCGGTTCGGTTTTTAATTTTCGATTTTTCATGTAGTGTCCCCAGGAGCAGGAACCAAGCTAGTCAGTTCGGTTGGGTTTTCAAATTCGATTTGGTTCGGTTCAGTTTTCTAATTCGATTTTTTCGGTTATGAAGGCCTAATTAATGGGCTCATTTTTTAACTTACAAAATATGAGCTACTTTTTAATTTAAAAAACAGTTGTTTTTATCTTTTAAAAATTTAAAATAAATTATTTTAAGTTTGAATTCTAAAGGTTAATTCAACTAGCTTAATTTTAACTTTTTAAATAAAGAAAATAGCGGGATCAGTTGATTTACATTTATTATTACATACATAACATTTGAATTTTTGATAATAAATTTTCACATATGTTTAATATCCTTATAACAAAACCAATAAAAAGTTAAGGGTCTTTTAAGATTTCAATAATCTATGGTCTCTAATTTCTTGTTAAATAAATATTATATATTTCATTTTTCTTTCAAAGCATATTAATAATAGTATGAATTTTCTTAACATGCTAAAACTATTATAAAACTTGTTATTTGTAAAAAAAAAACTTAAGCAATTGTATTAATTATATAAATAATTCTCTAAATGGGCTTTGAGATTTGGGTTGGGTGTGGTATTTTATTTTTTTGAAATTAAGTTTTTTGAAATTAAGTTATAATTTTTTAAAAAAAAAAATATGTCCCGAAAAATCAAAAAATCAAAATTTTAAAACCAAACCGAAAAACCGAAATTTTAAAAAAAAATAAAACCGAACTGAAAAATCGAAAAACCGAAACCGTAAAATCGAATTAGTTCGGTTCGGTTCGATTTTTTGGTTTTTATTCCCACCCCTAATTATAATGCAATCTATAGAATTTTATGAAAGTTGAGATCTATGATATATGTATTAAGCATGAAGAGATGTATGTGATGAAAGTATGATTTTGAATTACCTATGCTCATGTTTAGGTTTTCAAATGATCAAGTCTATTTCAAGAATGTTTAATTAATAGACAAGTCCATATAATCAAGTATGTTTTAAGATTTATCTAAATTTCATGTTATTAGCTTACCACATGATTTTTGAGTCTAGACTCCCACTCTTTTCAGCTTGTGGTATGGTTTGAGCCAAGGCTCCTCATGTTATGATTTCAGATTTATGCATGTTTGTTATGAGTCAGCTTCGTCACTAGACGATGGTCAGCTTAATTGAAAAATGATGGAGAGCATATGCATATTTTCAGGAGTAGTGTCTATCACCGAGTAGGCTAAGGATCAGTCAACCCCGTGCCTCAGAATTACGCGCCAACGTAGGTTTACATATATACTTTGGAACTTCTCTTGTGAGCTTCCCCTTCCCCCAAGGGACCTTCAGCTTGATATCCATATCATAGTAGCGTCCTTAGCCCTGGCAAAGGTTTGGACAGCTCTTTCCACTTGAGTGTGATAGTTGGGATCACGTATGCTTTATCGTGGTAATGTCGGTTATATGATGAGTCTCTCATTGTTCCTCATGATTTCAGTTATGCATGTTCATCGGTCATGATATTCTGTTTTCAACAGGATTGACCCAATGTCCAGTTTTATTTATGATTAGCAGTTTTTCAGCTTTGGACCATTCGATTCAGTTATGATATTTAGTTATGTTCAGATCATGATTTCGGAAATACCATGCAAGCCTTACTTTCAGAATTTTATCTTGATTATGTTTTTATGATATGCATGATTTATGATTTAATTCATTTAGCGGTTTTACTTACCCTACATACTCGGTACATTCTATGTTGTATTGTTTCATGATACAGTCTCAGATATTCAGGCTCAATCCCGCCAGTAGCCAGACACTTAGTAGTAGCATCTTCCAGTCTCAGTTGGTGAGTGTTCATCTTCTGAGGGCTCTTTATCAATTGTATTGACTATTTTCAGCTTCAGACTATAGTGAGTTAGTTGAGGTCTTGTCCCATTAACTCGTCAGTAGTAGAGGCTTTTCAGACATAACATGTATTTAATTTTCAGCCTTGTGTTATGTGTTTAAATGTTATGGTATTTTCATACTTCCACTTTATTATGCATGTTAGTCCTCCGCTTGATTATGTAGATTTTGGATATCATGTTCATGCTATGGATCGACTTGAAGTCTCTCGAGATTCTTTATCCCGTGTCTCAATTCGGATCTATGTTCGAATTGTGACATATTCATTTTATGATGAATAGAGAGCTGAATCTCACTCCACATGATGTATTTGCAAGTAAATGACATAGATTATTTTTGGCTTAAGGTAATTTATCATTATTACAGGCTTACAATGTGTCAGTGCTAGTAATTTTGGGTATGATCCTGAAGCTTTATCAAAGTTGATGATGGAGTACTTTCCAAACCAAATATCTATTAAGGAAATTAGTATAAAGATGTGTTTCGAAGTCATAATTGATTAGATGATCTTAATACCATTAGTTTTGTGATTCTATTCTTTATTCATGAGCTTTATTCACTTGTGAGAATAGTGGGAGGCAAATCTGCAAGAAAGATTTTTATTTGATTGAGACTAACCTTTTTAATGACTGTTCCTGGGGTATAGATGTATCTCAAGATTTGTTACTTAGTGTGAGGCACTATCTTAGGATTTCTACCTAATATTGCAGAATAGGTGGTTTGCTTCTTCCCTACAAATATGGATATAGGAGTGCTGCTCAAATGTTGATGAAAAGATTGTCATTCATGTTTCCAACTCAATTCCCAAAATATTGAGGTGAAAAATGATTGTTGAATTTTCATGAAAAAAGCAATTAGAGAAGGGCATGTTCATGCCTAAGAGATGCCAAGTATAATTTCTAGTGTAATAATTTCATACATGTCTAATACAATTTTATTTAATTTAAAATGTTCGTTGATTAGTTATTACACAATTATTCTATAATTGTACCAAATTAATAACTATTTAACTCAATATTTTTTTAACTTCTTTTTAAAGTGCTTTAAATTGAATCCAATTTTCAACTAAACGTTGTTTATTATCAAGCTAAATTTCTTTTTTTTTGAGAAAAAAATATACACTTTTACCATGTTCAAATATTTATTTAGCATTATTCATATTTACATATAATTATTATGCAGTTTTAATACTTTTTCTTGGTTAAGGAATAAGCCTAACAGCTATAATTTTATTCATATGGAATCAAAGTTTACAAGATTTGGGCCGAATCGAAATGATTAGAACCCAAATTACAGCCAAAAAAACTATATCAATTGTAAATTTAGACTGGATTGAAAAAATCAGGCCCTAATATGCATCAAATAAGAAAGACTATTTTTTGTATTAACATAATACATTTCTCTTTGTCTTGTGTTCTGGAAGGCTCGATTTGGCATCATTACTTCTGTCATATTTGATTTCAAGAGATGTGTACCAGCAATCTTCCAACCAGACGATTTGCAATCCCTGATAAGTGTCTCTTCCTCTCTCTTTATCTTGCTTTGTCTATCTCTGATCTCTTCATTTTCTAGATATGTCTCTTTCTTTATTCATATATAGATCCTCCTTGGAGCTCCAGATCATGTTCGTGGTATGGGTTCTCATCTGATAAACTTTATTTTAATCTATAAATTAGGATACTAGTTCTTATCTGAGTTGATTATCTATTTTTTCCTTCTTGGTAATTTATTAATATTGTTAATTTCTATTCTTCTAGCCCTTTCAAATGCTAGATTACCCAGTAGTCCTCCATTTAATTTTCTTCCATGTATGTATGTCATATTTGTATCTGATATTGTTGCATGAATTGCTTTGTATCTTTTATGAGGACTTTAATATTCCAGGGTAATTTTTATACTCCATTATGTATAGTTTTTAGAATTAAGGAATCTGTTTTCACCGTTATTTGTCTTATGTTTGTCACTACACAATGAGCAATTGCCTCCTTTATTATTGTAGCCTCTGTTTCTATATTTGTACCAGCTTGAGCATACCCAAGATCTCCTTCTGTGTTCCTTAAGAAAAAGATATATATGCTCCTACCTGGATTAACCCCGCAGGCTCTATCAGTATTGCATTTCAGTCCCTTTGTGGGGGGAGTCCAGGTGATATTCTTGTAGAAGATTCTTGATTTATACCTATCAAAGTAGTTCACTAAATCTATCCAATCTCTTGGAGTATGAGTTAAAGTATTGTCACGCCCCGAGTGTACACCCTGGACGAAACACGGTACTTGAGGTCACAAGTAACCCCAAGTCAACCCTTGGTCTATCATACAATGGTATACTAAGTAAAACATGTATAGCGGAAGCTTTTAAAGTGATAACGTAAAATGTTCATAACAGCTAGACTGAATCATAAAGTTTAAACATCATGATAAATATTGTAAATCTAAAAGAAAATCATGTCTATGTCTGAAGCCATCTAACTAAGTTGTTGCTGGGACAAGCCCCCAGCTAACACGGAAATATAACTAACAACAATGTAGAAAAAACTGAATAATGAACTGATGCCCTTGGAGGATGAGGACTCACGTTTCTACAACTGAGAGGTATCTGACAACATCGGCTAACAACGTTGGGTCTGAGAACCTGCAGCTGTTCATGAAACGATAAAGCATAAAAGTATGTGTCAGTACTTTGAATGTACTGAGTAAGTGGGAGAAACATAACTGCATGTAAAGTCCGAACTGAAATGACACGCAATGACCAACAGGTAAGCTGAACTGAACTACTGATGTAATCTGAAATGGTCAAAATGACCCTGTCTGATGGTCAAGGACATGCCCTAAGTCTGAAACACTGAAATCTGAGATACTGTACTGAACTGCTTATTTTGAAACTAGACTGGACTGACTTGTGGGAGAGTCTATAACCGACATATAACCACGTGAGCTAAACGTGGAGTCCGATGTATACACCCCACCGGTAGGACCCAATATACCTTTCCAGGGTATAAAGCATGAACTGGGTGATCACAAAAGTTTGGGGCCAATCAGGCCAATAATTTGTAACCTACGCTGGAAACACAGTTCTGGGAACCTGAGTGCGCTGGAATCCCGACCCGCTTGGTGTTAAGCTCTACTCCCACTGGAAAACCTAAAATGATCTACTAAGCTGATAGCTCAAAACTGGGGTCCAAGATTAGTTAGGGATGCATAACTGCATGTACCCTGAGAGTCTTATCGGACCATATTCTGAAATTGGGTTCTTGACTGGTCAGAGCAGCTTATTTGGAAGTGTCATAACTGTCTAAGAACAAGCTGTAACTGAACTAAGGTCCTGGGGCTGGTCAGAGTTGTATAACTAGAATGTCATGACCGCCTAATGGACCAAATAGCTATAATCTGACTCTGATTCTGATAATTAAGAGGCACCATCACACCTCAGGAAAAGACTGAAGTCAAACTGAATATCACCGAGTATTCTAACACTATGACCGAGACTAGACTGATATGATTCTGAAGAGATTCTATGTTCTAACTGGTCTAGACTACTAGCAGCTAATAGAGAACTCAACTTACTCCCACAACATGGGAATTTCATAATGTAGAGCAATTTCGAGAATTTTAGGAATTTCACTCAATAGAACTAAAGTCATTCTCATTATTGAAAAGTTTACTCAACATATATAT
>JACEIK010003035.1:147710-183204 GCA_018107945.1 Datura stramonium | reverse complement strand
ACTAACTTTTGGATAGGGTTAGATAATAATTCATTTATGAATATAATCATTTTGATGGTTGATTACAAGAATAACACTACCGGAGGCAGGTGGCTTTGGACTTTTGACCCCACTTGTCCCACGGACAACACTTCAAAGAAAACTTTTCACTTTTGAACTTGAAATTTGTTCATGGGGTGAGTGGTGATCAAAAGTGCAAGATCATCCATCTCCAATGCCATTGAGTGTGATTTCCTACATTTCGACTCACCCAAATTCAGATAACATTCACAAATAGTCACTTCTTGACTCTTATAAAATTTAAAACTCCATGACAATAACTAGTTTTTTATTTCAGTTCAACTCAAATCGTTTATTTAACACCCGTACCTGTGATGAGAAATCAATCTTGTACTTTGGATTGCCATCTGCCTCATAAATACCCCAATGTCTTTGAAATGTACCAAATATAGTACGAAACATATTCTCATCTGATAAGCTGTGTAAATATATGTCAATAGGCCCTGACCTAAGTGGTGTCCCTTTTTTAGATGCTACAAATTTCAATAACCCCTTGTGAAATCTCTCTGCATTTTTAATATTTGCATGTGGATATCCATCTGTAGGCCATCCAATTTGACCAATCATAATTTTCATATCGGGATATCCCGCTTTCCTTATCGCCCACGCGACGGAATCAATCATTAACTCCACCACATTCGTGTACGTAATATTACCGTCTTCTATTTTGAACCCGCTCTTGTTATCGAAGAACGCAAACTCCATGGTGTAATTCATTATGTCTTTGACGAAATGGATAGGGAACATGTAGAGAACGAAGGGGGCTCCGGTCCGATTAAACTCTGCTAACGATTCGAGCATCAATCCTTTTATGTCATCGCGAAAGTCGGCCTCAGACGGGAATTTCGTGACTTTTAACACGTCCATACCATGGGCGGTCGTCGTTTTGACGTACCCTAAACCCATGTCGTCTAGACTTTCTCGCATGAGTTTTAACACCTTCACCACTTGATAGTTCGTTGCTTGTTTCAAAAATGTATTCGAATATGGTTCAGACCCAATAGTTAGTTCCCTGAATAAATAAAAACAAACATCTATTAAGGAAATATAATCACAAAATATAATTAAGGAGATTCCAATACTATTTAAGGTCATAATTTGTTCTCTTGCTCCTTAACGGAGGAGCGGCATACAGAAAAAAAGTCCTTCCTCGGATTTGAACCGATGACTTTTTTATACCTATTTCTAAAAGGGCGAACTGATCAACAAATGTGAATTTCCGATGAATCTTCCCTTTGAAACTCCATATGGTATGTCAAAAACGTTTCCAACAAGCCAATTTCTGAAGGATTCTGTGGGAAATTTGCATCTTTATACTAAAATATGAAAATTTCCAATGAAACCAGTAGGAAATTCATCAAGAATGTTAGCGACAAGCCAAAATTCAAACGAATTTTCAATCAAAAGTTCGTTGAAAATCCCTTTTTTTATACTTGTACTTATAGTATTAAATTACAAGTTAAGAATGAAAAATACACTTGAAATATCTCATTTTTTTAGAGTGTTTCATACCTGAACTATTAGGTGTGCGAGTTTCTCAACTGAACTATCACCAAATGTTTATTGAAACGCACCTCAACTATCAATTATTCTCTTTACCTACCTGAAATATCACCATCATTAAGGTAGAAAAAGGGAACAATTGATAGTTGAGGTATATTTTGGTAAATAACTGATGATACTTCAAGTAGTAAAAATGAACACCTGATAGTTCAAGTATGAAACTCAAAAACCGTGATAGTTCACATGTGTTTTTGACCCTTCACTCTGAATCTAAATTATATAATTCACATTAAAAGGAAGGGGAAAAAAAGATAGATTACTCACACTATATTCACACCTTTGTTGATTGGATCCTTGATTCGATCATTTACCCAATTATATGCAAGGTCTGTCCTATTTGCTTGCCACATGACTTGATTTCCCAGAGTTACACTAATGCTAATATTGGTGGCTGAAAAAGTTTCAATGATATCATATCCTGAAGTCATTAATCTCAATTGTTGAATCTTATTTTGTAAAAGCAAATCAACAACCATTGATGGAACCAATTGTTGTGATTGTTGCCTGCCCCATGTAATGCCCACAAAAGCAATTTACACAATTGTCATGAACAAAACCATGAAACTGCATGCAGCATGGCCATGAAACATATGCCCATGGCTATTAGCCTCATCTTGCGTGGTGTCAGCAATTGTAACAAGGAGATTCGAAAAAACAAAAATGTTACAATTGGGATTTAAACCTGCGATATAAAGCAATTCTTGAGTCACATATACCATCGGCTAAAAGTTATTTTTTCAATGAGATTCAACAATATATATATACAAAAATAATCTATTTACCTTATTAATTGGAATACAATATGTTTTTCCGATGAAAGATTTAGTTGAAATGCCCTTTGGATTATGTAAACCTTTGTCTTTGCGCTAAAAGGGTTTGGTTTTCTAAATTTAACATGTAGATATGTAATTTTGTTTTTATATTTGTGCAGTATAATTTACCTATGAAAGATTCAATTAAATCCTTCCCGGATCATATAGCTTTCTTCCTTGATGATATCAAAACAATTTTGAGTCACATCCTTTACCCTTGCGCTAAAAAGGGTTTATTTTTTTGAAGAAACTTAATATATAGATATGTAATTTTGTTTTTACCTCATTTGTGTGGTATAATTTACCTGTCTGAATTCAATTAAATCCCTTGGATATCTTTCTGCCATTGATGGTACACAAACTGAAATTTTATGGACTCTCCAAATTAAATTTGAAGATCCCAAAGAATGTTGCTTATACATGGATGGAAGAGGTTAAGTATAGGTTTATCAAATTAAAAGGTACAAAACTGTGAAAATCATTTTTTACGGATAAGTTTTCATGAAAAATGGAAAAAAAGAATTGGAATGTTTACCATCACACTTATTTTAATTTAATAATTTAAATTAAGATCATTATTGACTTCACTATTTATTTTATATCATGATGACTCTTGATATAAAACTATATTAGTTATTAACATTATTAAAGCGATAAAAAATAATATCACGGTATAGAAAAAATAATTCGAACAAATTGACGGTGATTTATCACTTATAGATCCATCTTTAGATGTCGTAGTCCACACTAGAGTATCAAATAGGCAAAAGATTGGTTGGATTTGAATGATTAAATGAATTGAGTTAATTAATAAATGGATTACGTCAAAATTAGCCCAAAATATTACTAGGGTTGAATGGGCAAAGAATAACTTTGACACAATTTTTTCAAATGGTCAACCTTCCCCCACCCTCACCCCTTTGCCAGGCTTACCATTCCCCTACCATCCATCAGGAGTTGACCTTGGTATCTCCCAACCCTCGGTCTCAACTTGAGACTTAGTACATGAGACTCGAGACTCGATATACGGTAGTAACCTTGACACAAACTCGAGACGTGCCCGAGCCCCAACCCTCGGCCTCAATTAGAAGGCCGGACCACGAGACCCACGTCCAGATCTTGGCTCGAGACCCAGCTTGGAAACCCTCGACCTAGACTTGGGACCACGAGACCCGAATCCGACACTAACCAGGATGAAAGACTCTAACATGAGAACAGACCCTAAACTTAACGCAAGACCGAGGAGATCCAACCTTGACTCGAGACCTAAGACTAAGGACTTGAGCTGACCTTAAGCTGAGGGCGAGATTCTACCCAGGCAAGACTCGATCCTATCTCGGGACTGGGCAGATCATTCGGGCTCGGCCTAATCCCGCAACTCGAGGGCCAGGCCTTGACTTGGGAGTTAAGATTCGATATCGATATGAGATCGGGATCAACGCTAACCCGAGGACTCGGACGACCTTGAGCCGAGTGAAGCGGGATCAACGGTCCGAGACAGGCCACAAGACTCGGGACCCCAAACGTCTCGTCAGAGATTCAACCCTTACTTGAAAACCGAATGTTTGACCTTGACTGAGACTCGAGCCAGGCTACGGAGAAAAATAAAGTAAATCTCAACCATATTAAAAAATGACATATGTCCATATTAAGTAAAATTTTAAGTTATTGTTTGGACTCTCACATGCCTCAAGAGAGTGAGCGGACTATCTTTGTCACATCAACACATAAGGGTGTATTTATTCCATGTTGAAATAGTTTAGGGGGGTAATAGAACTTTCTAAAAGGAAAGGTATATAGTTGAAAATACGATCATAGTTCAAGGGGGTACTTATGCCTTTTCTCAAAGTTATAAGCGATAGCAAGAAAATAACTTTTTATTTCTTAACTAAGTCACCAAACAAGCATCGCCGATCATGACTTGATCAGGATCACCTTGCCCTTTGTAGACCTTCTCATAGATAGGATATTGGCGTTACCCATGTAAATATTCTATTAGGTTGACTGGGGTTTTGTTGCTAAGCTTCAAAGGAATACAAGAGTTTTAATTGAGTACCTTGGTCAAAAAGAGGCTCTTTTGCCTTTTGTTCTACTCGGAGGTAATGGTTTTATGTCCCCTCTTTTTGTTTGTAATTAGTATTTTTAGATATAATATATACATAAATATCTTAATTTAGATTCGATTAATAGCTAAAAAGTTTAATTTTGAGAGTTGTATATCTGGACATCTTAATTCGTCAATATATACCTATCACGACAAGCGGCGATGATTAATTTGTGTCATCTGACTTTTTCTAAAGGGCTGCCACAAAACATTTGTCGGTTTATTGTTGACTATTCCAACGATATTTAATTAATTTAATACGATTCTTATTTTCACCATGATATATTTAAGAGTTTAGCGACAATTTTCATCGGTCATATATATGACTTTTTTTAAACCTCTGCGTGATAGATTTCCCTTCGATGTTAGGTAAACTAAAGGTGAGTGCGTAATTTGTTATCATGTTAAATGCAATAGGAGTTGAGTGGGGAAATGAGGCAGGAGTTACAAAGTGGGAAATCAAATTACGACCAATAAGAAGTAAAAGTTCGGATAGGCAATAGATCTACTAGATTTTCCTACCTTTGGGATATTGTTGTCCAATTAGGCATTTTAAATGACATGAAATATATTCTAGGACAATGCCTTTGCTTTATGGTAAAGAAAAACATTAACCTAAACTCAAATGGAGATACAAGTTTTATACATTATCCGTATAACTAATATCTACATCATCATCAAATTATCCAAAGGATATCGAACCCTCAAAAATAAGTTATGTTACATGTTATATATATGATAAAGATGATATGATAATTTACACTGACATTGTATATTACTTAAACTCAAATGAAATGCAATTCCATTTCTAGTACTTTTGTTCTTCAAATTCTTAAAACCATACCATTTTGAACTACTTGATCTTGGAATGACAATATCTCCAACGGGAAACTCACAAGTTTCCACGAGGATTTGTTGCTACAATTTCACCTAAACCATCAAAATCACAAGCTTTTACTTCTTGTTTGTTCTTTTGGAAAAATGCATTAAAACCATATGAAACTTTGGCCTCGTAACGAGTCCACCACATGAAGCTCCTTGTTCTAGACTTGTACAATCTGCAATTTTGCATGCTAAATCGCAACGTTCTTGTTACCAAATCCATTTTGATCTGTCTCATTGAACTTGCACCATCGATTTGGCATTTTCTGTAACCCTTAGCCTCACGTAGGATACTCGTCGCGGTCCTGTTATTAGAGGTGATAAAATTAGAGCATGAAAATATAATTCGTGTAAATAAATTTGATGCCCAGAAGTTGACCCATCTAAAAGTTGTGCGATTTGGGCTAAATATGCGGGCGATTGATTAACGAGAGACCTGGTTAAAAATCTTTTGTAAAAAAAAATAATTGTCGATATGTCATATATAGCTATAACGAAGAAAAACTTTTTCATTAGTTTATTTAATTACTAAAAAGAATTACTATAAGAAAACAAAGAACATTTTGGTAAGAGTACTTGGGAGGGTTAGATTATGATTCATATGTAGCCTATCTTGAAGGTAATTTATTTCAATGAACTAACTTTTGGATAGGGTTAGATAATAATTCATTTATGAATATAATCATTTTGATGGTTGATTACAAGAATAACAAGCACTACGGGAGCGGGTGGCTTTGGACTTTTGACCCCCGCTTGTCCCACGGACAGCACTTCAAAGAAAACTTTTCACTTTTGAACTTGAGAATTTGTTCATGGGGTGAGTGGTGATCAAAAGTGCAGATCATCCGTCTCAATGCCATTGATGTGATTTCCTACATTTCGACTCACCCAAGTCGAGATAACATTCACAAATAGTCACTTCTTGACTCTTATAAAATTTAAAACTCCATGACAATAACCTAGTTTTTATTTAGTTCAACTCAAATCGTTTATTTGCTGCAATTACTTTTGTGATGAAATCAAATCTTGTACTTTGGATTGCCATGTTTGCCTCATAAATACCCCAATGTCTTTGGAAGATGTACAAATATAGTAGAAACATATTCTCATCGATAGTGTGCAATATATGTCAATAGGCCACACGACCTAAGTGGTGTCCCTTTTTTAGATGCTACAAATTTCAATAACCCCTTGTGAAATCTCTCTGCATTTTTAATATTTGCATGTGGATATCCATCATAGGCCATCCAATTTGACCAATCATAATTTTCATATGTCGGGATATCCCGCTTTCCTTATCGCCCACCTTGTGAGTCAATCATTAACTCCACCGCGTTAGGTAATACGTAATATTAAAGTCTTCTATTTTGAATCGCTCTTGTTATCGAACGAACTCCATGGTGTAATTCAGTATGTCTTTGACGAAATGGATAGGGAACATGTAGAGAACAAAGGGGCTCAGTATGGTGTTAAGCTCCACTAACGATTCAAGCATTAATTCTTTTGTCCTCACGAAAGTCGGCCTCGAGACGGGAATTTCGTGACTTTTAACACGTCCATACCATGGGCGGTACGTCGTTGATGTACCCTAAACCCATGTCATCTAGACTTTCTCGAATGAGTTTTAACACCTTCACCACTTGATAGTTCGTTGCTTGTTTCAAAAATGTATTCGAATATGGTTCAGACCCAATAGTCGGTTCTGAATAAATAAACGGACATCTATTAAGGAAATATAATCACAAAATATAATTAAGGAGATTCCAATACTATTTAAGGTCATAATTTGCTCTCTTGCATTCTTTACCGGAGGAGCGTCATACAGAAAAAAGTCCTTCCTTAGATTTGAGCTGATGACTTTTTTAGACCTATTTTCTAAAGGGCAAATTGATCAATAAATGTGAATTTCCGATGAATATTCCCTTTGGAACTCCATATGGTATGTCAAAAACATTTCCGACAAACCAATTTCGAAGGATACATTTGAAATTTACAATGCTATACTAAAAAAATGAGAATTTCCAATGAAACCATTAGGAAACTCAAAAGCGTGATGATTCGTATGTGTTTTTGACCCTTCACTCTGAATCTAAATTATATAATTAGCATTAAAAGTAAGAGAAAAAAAGATAGATTACTCACACTATATTCACACCTTTGTTGATTGGATCCTTGACTCGATCATTTACCCAATTATATGCAAGGTCTGTCCTATTTGCTTGCCACATGAACTGATTTTAGAGTTATAGTAATGCTAATATTGGTGGCTGAAAAAATTTCAATGATATCATATCCTGAAGTCATTAATCTCAATTGTTGAATCTTATTTTGTAAAAGCAAATCAACAACCATTGATGGAACCAATTGTTGTGATTGTTGCCTGCCCCATGTGAGTACTTACAAAGCTATTTACCCAATTTTCAGCAGAACAAAACCATGTAACATATGCCCATGGTTATTAGCCTCATGCTGCGTGGTGTCGGCAATTGTAACAAGGAGATTGAAAAAATAAAAAATATTACAATTGGGATTTAAACCTGCGACGTAAAGCAATTCTTGAGTCACATGTACCATCGGCTAAAAGTTATTTTTTCAATGAGATTCAACAATATATATACAAAAATGAATCTTATGTTTACCTTGTTGCTTAGATACAATATGCTTTTCCCATGAAAAGATTTGAATTTGAAATCCCTTTGGATTACGCGTAACTCTGCCATTGATGATACCAAAGCAATTTTTGAGTCACCTTTGTCTTTGCGCGGGTTTGGTTTTCAAAGAAATTTAACATGTAGATATGTAATTTTGTTTTTACCTCATTTGTGCAGTATAATTTACCTATGAAAGATTCAATTAAATCCTTTCGGATCATATAACTACGCTTTGATGATATCAAAACAATTTTTGAGTCACCTTTACCTTGCGTAAGGGTTTATTTTCGAAGAAACTTAATATATAGATATGTAATTTTGTTTTACCTCATTTATTAACGTATAATTTACCTATACAGATTCAATTAAATCCCTTCGGATCATCTAACTCTTGCCATTGATGGTACCTGAGAAATGAAATTTTATGGACTCTCAAATTAAATTTGAAGATCCCAAAGAATGTTGCTTATACATGGATGGAAGAGGTTAAGTATGAGTTATCCAAATTAAAAGGTACCTGTGAAATCATTTTTTTAGGATAAGTTTTTCACATAGAAAATGGAAAAAAAAGAATTGGAATGTTTACCATCACACACTTAATTTACATAATTTGGAATCTGAATCATTAAGCTCACTACTTATTTTATATCATGATGACTCATGATATAAAGCTATATTAGTTATTAACATTGTTAAGCTGGTAAAAAATAGTATCCTGATATGAAAAAATAATTGAACAAATTGTGATGATTTATCAACATAGATCCATCTTTAGATGTAAGTAGTGCTACAACGCTAGAGTATCAAATGAGCGAATTAAGTTGGATTTGAACGGAGTTAAAATTAATTAAAGTTAATTAATAAATGGATTAAGTCAAAATTAGCCCAAATATTACTAGGGTTGAATGGGCAAAGAATAACTTGACACATTTTCAAATGGTCAACGCACCACCGCCCTCGCCTTTGCCCCGGGCTTACCATTCCCCACCATCCATCGGGACTTGACCTTCGGTGCATCTCCCAGCCCTCGGTCTCGGCTTGAGACTTAGGACATGAGACTCGAGACTCGATATACGGCCCAGTCCCAACCTTGACTGATACTCGAGGACACGATGCCGAGTCCCAACCCTCGGCCTCGATAGAAACCTGGATTTTGAGATCCCACAATGCGATCATGGCTGCGGGACCCGAGCCGGAACCCTCGGGCAGAGCGCGTGCCGAGATCGACACTAACCAAGGACCAAAAGACTCCTAACACGAGGCAGGCCCTAACTTGAGCCCTAAACTTGTGTAGACTTGAGTTCCAACCTTGACTCGAGACCTAAGACTAAGGACTTGAGCCACAACCTTACTTGGGAAAGTGAGATTCTCGACTTAACCTCGGCCATCTCGGGACTGGGCCGTCGACTCGAGACTCGACCACTGGCCGCACTAACTCGAGCAGAGCCTTGACATGGGGTTAAAGATTCGATATCGGTAAGATGTAAGGATCAACCCTAACCCGGACCACTGAGCTTGACCTTGAGCAGTCGAAGCCAGGAATCTTGATCGGGCAGGCCCTACGGACTCGGGACCCTAAACACGATCCGTCCAGGGTGGCCACACTTGAAACCCAGATACGGCTTGACCGAGAATCGAGCCACGACTCATAGAAAAAAATTAAGTAAATCTCAACTAGTAAATAAAAATTAAAGTAAATCTTAAAAATAGGCTAAATTGGAAATCACTTTAAAAATAGGTTATCTTTGGGTTTGGATTGTATGAGTCAATACAAAATTATCCTTGTGTCCAACACATAAGATTTTGAAGAAGCAGGTGGTAAATGTTTTGGGCATAACACATTTCCAATTCACAGTGATGAGGAAAAGGGAAACCAAAATTTGAATATTCATCGTTATTAAAATATTCATTATAGTATAACATTTATTAAGCAAATTTCATACTTCAACTATCCATTATTTTTTTTACTACCTAAACTCTCACTCTACTAATAATTCTCAATTAGAGATGATTTGTTGTCTCTTTTTTTTTCCCACCTGATGTTCAGTATGTGACTCATTGGCCCAGAGCTAATAAGTTGGCGCATTTGCAGAGTAACCATTTATGGAGTCAGCGCTCCCACTAAGATTTTTTTAATTCTCGAGGCTCGAATCTAAAACCTCGATTGAAGATGAGAGATCTCAACCATCCCATCACCATACATGATCCGTTGTCTTGTTAAATGCAATGGGGCTGCGTATATTGATCACAGAGAACCTACTTTGTAAATTTGTTGTCAACTAGGCATTTTAAATGACATAGATCTAGTCTAGTGAAAGAAACTATTTTCCATGCACATGTTTTATTTTATGAAATAATAATGAGTAATTTTATTATTTATAAAAGAATAAAAGATGAATATTGCTGAATAATATTTTGTAATTTATATAACCCAAGATTAATAAGAATACACTTTCATCAAGAAGTTTGGATGCAAATATGTCGTTTAATGGACTTAGAAGAGAAAAAAGCACAATTATGAAGCCAAAAAGAGAGAGAGAGAGAGAAGCAACAACCCTTAATTATTGGGAAAAATACTTTGATCAACAACCATGTTCTTCACACTTATTAAATGAAAACACAATGCCTTTGCTTTGTGGTAGAGGAAAACTTTGACCTAAACACAAATAGAGTTTAAGTTCTACTTTGTCACCTTGCAGCAGGGGGGTATGATTAGGACACAGGCGCTGGAAGCTGCGAGCTAAGCACCTGCGAGATTTTAGGCGGCTCTAACTCAGATTTGTGGAATCAACGGGCTATATAACGGTTGTAAATATCTGACCTCGATGAAAGCTAGGCCTATAGCCACTGTCTACGCAACACATCGGCTAACGATCACATTCGCTATAGAGAAACATGCGGGCGACAAGGCCGCACATCTGCTCTTAGTTATCTCTAACTCCAATATAATGAATACGGGCATCTACGTGACCGGCAAGGTCACACTACTATACAATACGACCCCACCTGGTAACACAATCAACAACCCTAAATAGCTAAACATATGCACGGCCCACAACACAAACCAAACACAACTAACCATAGGGAGATATATATACAATGCACGGCCTACATGAATGCGTAAGATGGTCGGGACAAGGCCCAGACCTACTCGTCTTGTATAAAAAAGAAAGAAAATAGACCTCTAGGCGATACAGCTCAGGATGACGGGCGATGACTCAATGGTAGTGAATCACGAGGATGTCGCATGCATGAGTACTGCGGGCAAGTAATGCGGCGCCCCAAGCGGGCGTCGGTACCACTTTGGTACCAGAAGTATGCAAAGCAAGGCGGAACATAATTGAATGTAAACAACATAGTGCAGAAACTCACACGAGCGATGAAATATCTGGGCTATGCGGGCGATAGAATGCAGAAGCAGAACTCTTGTCTTGAGGAGTAAGAGCGGAGAGCGTACCTATCGATGTGGCGTCTGCGTAATACAGTAAGCTAATATATAACATATATATACATATATAGCAGCAGGACGATACCCATTTATAAGGAGGTGTCGACTGACAAACAATGCATACCTGAGGTCGAAACCGTTCAAATAAATCACTCCACTCGTCCACACTAGCTACAGGCACCTCTGCGGCCCCACAGGTCTCCGGCTTAGGCTATGGCCTGCGATATAAATAAGCGTATGCGACTAGGAGGACTCCATGCATGGCGCAAGCGCTTTGTGTGCGTATGCATGTCTGTTCCTGGGCACAAGCGCAACGAGGGTGGCATGTCTTGCTATGTGATCGGCTGATATGGGGAAAGCTCCATCCATCTTCGTCCTACTACGGGCCGGCATGCCCTCCTTGGAGTGGCGTATCCCCACCCTCACGGTGGGTGGAGCACGATTACCAACCCGGGCGAGGACCCTCGAAAGGTGCCACTGCGCCCAACCTGAAACAAGTCTCAGCCGATCAATAATCACATATATGACTGTTTGAGCAGAAAATATTATATGTATTCGATTTCTCGTCCCGAACTCTTTTAAATGATTTATCGATTCTCACCTTTGAATTATACTATGCTCTGAGATATTATAAGTATGCGACTATCTTGTGTACGAAAGTAAGATATGTTATACTAACTACCTGTGACAAGATAATAGGATCGTGTAAAAATTTTACATTTCTATTTTGTTATTCAAATTCTTATGGTATACGCTATAACGAGACAAAGATAAACAGATCGTGTAACAATTTTCATTTCTATTTTTGTTCTTCAAATTCTTAATACCATACCATTTTGATCAATTTGATCTTGGAATGCCAAAATCTCAATGGGAAACTCACAATTTTCCACAGAGGGATTTGTTGCTACAAGTTTACCTAGTATCAAAATCACAAACTTTTTACTTCTTGTTTTTGGAAAAATGCATTAAAAGCATAAACTTTGGACTCAAAAGTGAGTCCATCACATGAAACTCCCCTTTTTCCAGTCTTGTACAATCTGCAGATTTTGCTTGCTAAATCATAATTCTTATTCACCAAATACATGTTTGATGTCCTCATTGAACTTGCACCATCGATTTAGCATTTCTACAATGCCCTTAGCCTGCGTAGGATACTTGTATGTAGTCTTGGAAATAAAGGTTATCATAAAGTTAATTAGTCCATGAAAATATAATCTAGTTTATTTATTAACTTAGCCTATTTTGATCAATTCAAATTCAATCCATCTAATGTTTGATAGACTTGATCGAAGAATATATATAATGAGAACTTTTGAAATATTAGTTTTGGTTCATATATATTATACTACTACTATTATTAAAAACATGAATTTCTAATGGACGTTCCTTTAGAAAGTGGCTTGTGATTATGTGAATCTGCAAAAAAGTCTATTAGAAATAGTGATTCCATTGGAAATTCTTGTCCGAATTATGCTTTTTTTAGTAATGAAAGTTATATTAGTTTTGGTACCTAAACAATTTATACGCCATTAAAAAAACTTGATAGGAGTTGTGGAAATTCGGATTATGATTCATTGTTAAGTCCATCTTGATCTAACCCATCTCAAGCAAACTAATATTTGCTTGATTGGAAAATGACCCAATTATTGATTTACCTCATTTTGAATTGCCCAAATTCATTTTAAAATTCACAAATATTATTACGTCACATGTAATTAAAAAATAGTCATGACTATCATGAAGTTACTGTAAAATTTGAAACTCTATAATATACTATTTTTTAATTAGAGAATCAAAAAATGATCGACCGACGCTACTATAAACCGTTGATTTGACACCCATACATATTGAGAAGTCAATCTTGTACTGGATTCCCATGTTATATAAGTAAATGCCCCAATGCTGAAATGCACCATATATCGTACGAAACTCATTCTCATCGATAAGGCTACAGCGAAGATATATGTGTGATAGGCTGGCCTAAGTGGTGTCCTTTTTTTTTTTTTTTTATGCTACAAATTTCAATAACCCCTTATGAAATCTCTCTGCATTTTTAATATTGGCATGTAGATATCCATGCATTGGCCATCAATTTGGCCAATCATAATTTTCATATGGGGATATCTGCTTTCTTTATTGCCCACCTTGAGAAATCAATCATTAACTCCACGGCGTTCGTGTACGTGACATTTCCTTCATGTATCTTGAACCATTATTGTTGTCGAAAAATGCGAACTCCATGGTGTAATTCAATACTTCTTTGACGAAATGGATGGGGAACATAGATAACAGAGAAAGGGTCTCGGTCGGTTGAACTGGCTAGGGATTCGAGCATGGGCACTTTATGTCGTCACGAAAAAGTCCGCCTCCGACCCAGAGAATTTTGTGGCACCCAACGTCCATGCCATTGTGGTCGTGTTGTGACGTATCCTAAATCCATTTCATCTAGGGTTTATCATGAGTTTTAACACGCTCACCATTTGATCGTTCTTGGCGTCTTTCAGAATGTATTCGAAAATGATTTACGATCAACTGTCACTTCTCTAATGAAATGAAAGAGACATATATTGAAAAATAAAATCACTTAATCTAATTAAAGAAATTGATTTTCATATGGTCACTCAACTTATTAATAGTGATTATCTCATAAAGTCTCGCTCTTCTTCTAGATTTCAACTTTCCCAACAAACAAAGTGGCTCCTGAGATAATATATATAAGCTATTACTCTCTAATACCATTTTATGTGTACTTATTTTTTTTTTTAGTGTATCAGAAAAAAGGTCACATTTCTATAATTAGAAAAATTTGCTTTAACATTTGCTTTTTACTCTTGTCAAAAGTATTTTGTAGCCACACAAATGTATAAAGATTTGTTTGAGACCCACAAATTTAAAGTCTTCCTTTTCTTTTTTTTTTCTCAAACTTTGTGTCAAGTCCAATATACATAAATTGTGATGAAGAGGAAATAATTGAGTTCTGTCGAAAAATGTATTTCACAATTATAAATTCACTATACTACTAAAGATGCGGAATTTGTTTGATGGATATTTCCGTCAAAACGCCTACGAGTATAAGATTTCTACAAGAACGTTTCCCGATAAGTCAATTTCCGTCCGTTTTTAGTATTAAATTATATAATTCAGGTAAAAATAAAAAAGAAAAAAGATGATAACTTACTATCTTTACCTTTGTTGATTGGATCCTTGATTCAGTCATTTACCCATATATATGCTAGGTCTTTCCTATTTGCTTTGCCACACGAATTGATTTCCCAGAGTATTTTAATGCTAATGTTAGTGGCTGAAAATATTTCAATGATATCATATGCAGTCACATTAATCTCTCAATTGTGGAATCTTGTTTTGTAAAAGAAAATCAACAACCATTGATGGAACCAATTGTTGTGATTGTCTCCTTCCCCCCATGTGATGCCCAACAAAGCTATTCACTTGTGTTGCCATCACCAAAACTATGAAACACATTATTATGCCCATCTTTTGAAGATCCCAAATTCTTTTGATACAATATGGATCATAGATGGATAGAATTTAGAAAGAAAAAAAAAAGAGTTGTTTCTCTCAATGGTTTAAAGGTTTAGGTTTTTCATAGAAAAGGTAAAAAAAAAAGAAAAAGCCTAACGTCCCTATTGTCCTCTTATTACGTTTATATTACTATAAAACTCTTTTATTAATGTCTTTTATATTTCCAACTACGCCTCCCTAGCTCCCTTAGGGACTCGGCATCTTATTTGCGGTTTCTCCCATAGTTGAGCACGTATTGTCGATTTAGCCCAACAGATTTTACAGATTTGTTCTTTTAGCTACGTCATCATTGTGCCTAAACGCGCACATACCATATGTTCTTATGATATGCCTTACAAAGCTCTTCAAAATTTTATTTTTTTCTCCATTTTAATGTGAGAATTCTTTAATTATAGAAAAATGCTGCTACAATCTGTTATAAAATTACTTCTGTTTTTCCTCCTTAAATTCTATTCTTTCCTCTCAAAAGAATTAGTAATATATCAGCATAGTTCCAAGATGACAAACTTAAATAAAATAAATAAAATTTAGAAAAAAAAAAAAAAAAAGAGGAAAAAGTTGGAACCGTATGAATCGGGAGATTTAGACGACGTGAATCGAACACGCAACCTTCTGATCTGGAGTCAGACGCGCTACCATTGCGCCACGGATCCGGTTGGTGTCACTAGTTCACAATATATTTATAATATATGATATTCTCCATTCCAATTAAAAAGTCATTATTTTGTATTATTAATCCATTAATTCAATAATTTAACTTGAAATTTTTAATTTTATTTATAATAATAAATCTTTCAAAATGTTGTGACACATTTAAAATCATAAAGATTAAAACAAAAATTAATATTTGAAAAATTAAAAATATTAAAAATATTTTTAAATTTAAAAAAAAATTGTTTCCTATTGTCGATTACAATTTGGCTAGAGGCGAAAACTACAATAACAACATAAATAAAATAAATAAACTCCTTTTATAACTAAAATATTAAAAACTCTTACTATAATTAAAAAATATTAATTCAAATAGAATTAAAATTCTACTTATAACTTCGTAATTAATCATTCTAAAACAAATAGATAATATGCAGAATATTGGACACCAAACGTCAAGCTCATTCAAGAATCAAGAATTTATTTTCTTGGTTGACATGAAATAAGGCAGCGGCGGATTTTATGGTGCAAGTAAATTATAATTTTTCATAAAATTAAATATTTTATTATATATTTTTTAAAATTAATCTAATATTATTAGCTGATCCTCATACTCTTAAAAAAAAACTAAATGGCTCATGTAATTGAATTCTGGAATCAATTCTCATTTAATACTTTCTTTGTTCTCCTTTAGGTAGTAATATAACTCGCGTTCTAAAATTTTTAAATATGTCTACGAAATTAGATAGTTTCTTCCGAAAAATTAAAAAGGAAAAGAAATATCTTTGGAGCCTGATCGTTAGTCGATGAAATAACTTTCTATCTTTTAAGATAGAATAAAGATTTAGGATTTTATATTTTTTAAAATTTTATTTACGTGATTATATTAAATATATTATTATTATTGAAAAGCTCATGAAATTTTTTGCACATTTCAAGACGATGATAAAATTTTAATATCACAGAGTTCGGATCATGTCTCTTTTGATTATTGTACATTATTAATTGCTTCAATAATTTATCTGCTCCCATTATTTTACTCCTATTTCTTGGAAAGATATTATGTTTACTATAAGAATCGCGTATATTATCATCGGGAATTATGATGGAATAGATAAAATTTATTTATTTTAATTAAAAAATTTGTGTTTAAATATTAAAACAAAAATTCTTATGGAAGTAATCTCTTTTTTAATAAATCTTACACGATGCATATTTAATATTATTCCAAATCTCAATAGAAAATATCGGATACGAATAAAAAATCAAAATAAAAAACTAAATAAATAAAAAAAACCCGCTTCTCTAAATATTTATTTAATCATTTAATGTGGATATATATATATATATATATATATATATATATATATATATATATATATATTCATCTTCCTTGAATGTCCATTGGGAAGATAGATGTGATGTAGACTCAACTCTATTTAATTAATAAAAGGCAATTATTGAACCATACCAACTATTTTGTATAAATTAAACTCGATTCGAGCCTTGGGGCAAAAGTACCTACAAAAAAAAAAAAAAAAAGCTTAATTGCTTTTTTTATTAGTAGATATATTTATGAAGAACACAACTCAAGATCCATCTAAATGTCACACTTCAAGTGCAAAATCTGTTAAAGGTAAGAGTTTCAACACTATATCTTCTCTATAGCTTGAAAAGATCTCACTATATACCATATCAATAATAACGAAGTCTTTATTTTAAATAAATTGGTCGGCTATATTAGGGACGTATATAAAATTGAATGTATGAGTTTGTCGTAATACAATAGGTTCAATTATATTTATCTTGCAATATTCGTTTAATATATATAGTCATTTATTTAGAACTTAGTAATTCAAGGGTTGAAATTCGGAACTCAAAACTTTAAATTACGAATCCATTTAGATCGTATGAATGGCAGAAGCAATGACTATGCGGCCAATGTTTTCCCTCATCGGATATGGATGAGGTGTTTGATTTTCTTATATGGCCTTGGATACATATCAGCTTTATGAATAAACTTTTTGTGATTGAATTAGATCCCTTACGTTTATTTACTTAATATTATATGATATTTACATGGTGTTAGAGATCTCGACTCATTTCAACTATTTTACTCAATATTTGGCCCCCATATTATATCATCCATGGTATAGAGATGTTCGAGTCCAGTGTGTGAGCGTGTTAGGAGTCCCACGTAGGATATGAATAGGATATTTGGTGATAACTTTTGTAATTTTCCAATCAATTCTAATCATTTCGTATCTTGAATAAGAACTTTGAGTTTGAGTTACACGTGATATTTATTTTCATCAGAATCAGGAGGAAATGCACAAGAACATGAAAGGCTAATAGAGAAGAAAAATGAGGAGGTACAAGGACAGAGTAAAATATCAGTAGCAAAAATAAAAGGTGCTCCAGCAGTACAATCAAAACCTCCAGGCAAACAGTGGGTATTGGTGGTCAAACTGGTTGAAATAATTCTTGGAGTTCCAATTAATGTTGTATGTTGTATGAAAAGAAAAAAAAAAGAATCGCTATATATAAATAGTCGATCGAATTTATTATGCGTAAATTATATATCGATAAGTTATTTTCAATCAAAATGGTTGAATGTGTGTGACTATATTTTATCTTAATTCTTCTGTGAAAAAGAACAATTTGTGGTTTTAATTTTCAACAACAAAGCAAGATGAAAAATTGAAGAGATTCTTAGAAATTAAATTTCAAATTAAATAATTAAAAATATTAAAAAAATCAAAATCATAAATTTCATATTTTTTTTTTTTTTTTTTTTTTTTGATAGAGTTATATAATATTGTTGATTACAATCAAGTACATCTTTTACTTGTTTTCATTAACTGTTCTTATTTTTGTTGACTATAACGCCATTAGAATAATACGATATTACAATAACCCACATAAAATAGATAACATGTGTGTATCACACTTTTATATTGATCAGATGAATGTCATATGTAAATAAAAAAGCTAACTTGACAATATTTGTTAGAAAAAACATATTCATATCGGGACTTTCAATTCAATATAGCAATTGATTTTATTTTTAATATTTTCATTGGGAGTTATGTCATGCTCGAATTATAGCAAGATATATAATATATAGTTACAAAAATATGATACTTTAACACTCAAGACTTCTCCAAATTTCTTATTTCAATTTCTTTGAAATAAGAACACAACAATATGACATCAACACGACATTTTATGAGATGACTAAATTATATTTGTGTTATTTGATTTAATTTATATAAGGATTATAAACAAGCTTCTCAGAAACTTGTATCTTGATGCATTTGAATGTCTTAGGAATATTCATATAAATTTATTATCAAATTAAGGTCATATCAATAAGTTGTAATAATATTTATTATCATCTAATTATGGTAGTGACATCTTATACTTTGTCAAGATGCATCATTTCACTTGATAATCATTTTATGTCAACATGTTGTAACATATATAAGAATTCATATTTAATAATTTTTTATAATATTATGCGCTATATTATATAAAAGATAGCATTGATCGACGATATATCATTTTAATTTGGCAAGTTCAAAATGTGACAAAAACCATTTGAGATTTTTTCATCATTATCTTTAGGTACTTGAACCTCTCATGAAGTGTTATGTCGTGGATCTTCAAGATACATTACTTCCTCATTACGATCATTTGGTTCTTTTTTTTTCTAGAATTATTGCATTTAAAATCAACTAATCTATCACATTTTAATTATACAATAGACTCTATTCTCAAAAGGGATAATTATTTAATAGGGTCATTTACAATTGAACTTGAAATAAATTTTGGATTAACAAATATTGACATTTGGATTAACAAATTCATCGATTTTTGTTCCCTGGAATTTTGACAATATTTTTAGTAGTGTCAAATAACTATGAATTGACAATAAACGCACATGTGACCATCTCCTAAATGTGTCTATTTAAGACATCACATGAAAGGTTAAAAGGCTCATATTTGATACTTTGATATATTTGGTGAAAATTCGGTGTCATATTAAATTGATTGTCATATAATCCACTTGTCATGACAATAATAGCGAATAATTCTTGAAAAACTTTTAGTTCTTCAATTTATATCAAATACTCAATTTACACGTCATATACGAATTAAAAATAACAAAATCATTCATGTCAACTGATAAAATTGTTGCACTCTGAGGTGCGTGGTTGATTATAAATCTAAACTACTTGCTTCGATGGTGTCTTTTGATATTTGTGCATTGCTTCAATATTGAACTGCTCACATTATTTTACTTTATTTGTTGGCACTTTAGTTATGCACGTCCTTCTCATGTTAACTGATTTGCTGTTTATTTATTGGCTTAAGAAGTAATAATATGATGATTTTTCAACAAACATTATATTAAACCCTACTTTTATTTTTCTTTCTTCTTTATTGTACAATAAAGTACATTTTTTAATACTCTTCACCAATCTCAAAAATTATATTAACTATGTAATTAAATATTAGGATCATTTTGATATGATGTATAACGAAACTAATTATCATTCATAAAATTTCTTTTTTTAAAAAATTCAATTATATATATATATATATATATGTATAATTTAGAGTTAATTTTTTAATTTTAATATAATTTGAATTATGTATAATTTATATATGAATAAATAGTAGAAAAAAATCAAAAATCAAAATTATCTTTATCTTTTATTTTAGAAATCAACAAAGGTTAAGTATTGAAGAGTATAATTATAAATTTATCTTTTTAGTTTAATAAATAAATAAATATTTTAAATAATATTTTGTATATTCGACTAAAGTGCGGCACATTAAATATCCAATAAGAAATAATCATATCATTATCGTTACGGGTAGGGAAAAGAATGGCTGATAGTTGAGGTTTTGTTTCAATAAATATTTGATGATAGTTCGAGGTAAATAACTACCGTATACCTAATAATTTAAATATGAAACTCAAAAAATTTAAAAAATTTAGACGTGATTTTTGCCCTTCACTTAAAAAAAAAATACAATTTAAAAAAAAAAGGCATCTTCATGTCTCTATTGATCAAGTGACCCATAAAAATGATGTAACCATGTGAACATTATAAAAAAACATAGCATTCCCTCATCCCTAAATAAATTTTAAAAATGCTTCCTCAACTCTTTATTAATTAAAGAAAAAATAAACATCAAATATAAAAAGTTCAATTAGTCTAGTAGAAAAAATATCCAGAAGAGAAAGATGGCTGAAGAAGATGTGAAGGAGCAAGATTCAAGATCTGTCAACTAATAAACCCCTCAATCCAAGTGAGGAACCTGCTAAAGGTAACACTTGAAAACTAGTATATATCTTGTGTATATGTATATAAATTCTTCTATCTTGATTAGTGGGAATCTCGTATTTAAGTGTCGAGAATGAAATAACTGCACCAAATAGCGTGATAACACTTTTCAACCTTATTTTTGAAAAAGTAATCATTGTATTGGAGTTCAATTTTCACAACCAAATTTCTCAACAGCAAATCTTGAAGTTTTACTCGTAGAAGTTGAAACTCTAAACCATGGCTATTTTTCAAATTTAGAGAAGTTGAAAATAGTTATTTGTGGCTTTTCAAAAATTTCATGACAAATCTTGAAGTTTTACTCGTAGAAGTTGAAACTCTAAACCATGGCTATTTTTCAAATTTAGAGAAGTTGAAAATAGTTATTTGTGGCACAGCCAGAAATTCGTGGTCGATAGTTCTTGTCCTTAAATGGGGTCCTTTAACGTACAAATTTAAAATTAATCAAATTGAAGTGAATTCGAATATCAAATGATTAACAAAATCGATTTTTTTTTCTTGAAACAATTGTGGATATTTATGTTTACCTTTCTTTTTATGGTCAGAATTAGAAAACGCACAAGGATTTGGTGATGTAAAAGAGCAAGGGGTAGTAGCAGCAGCAGAGAAAGATGAAGAAGAAAAAACAGAAGATGAAGGATTAGTGCACAGTAGTTGCAAGAGGCAAAAATGTCAACACCTCCTGGGAAAAGACCTGGTCCTACCACTGGTTGAAATTTAAATAAATAGAAATAAAACCTTTGGAAATTCCAATATTGTTGTGTTCATGTCTTGGTTAACCTCTTTTTTAATTTGTTTGTGTGTGTTTGTTTATCTTATGTTTATCTTATGTTTATCAATATGATTGTTGTTGTGTGTGTGGAGGGAGGGGGAGTTGTGAATGTGTGACAATACAATTTGTGTGTCTTAAGCATGGTGTGATTATCAGAACTGACCCAAATTCAAAATATTAATTTATGAGTTTTAATTTAATGTCTATTTCATGTATATTTGTTCCATTTATGTTTATTTATTTAATCTTTATATTAAAAATAGAATTTTCTTTTCACTTGTCTATTTTAGCAAATTCTGAGAAATAAAAATTAAGTTTTTGCACGGATTGCCTCTATTAATGAAAATTTGTGGGTCAAAGTATCATGACTATAACCTAATTTCACAAGATAAAAGTTTAGAAAATCTTTGTCATGTCCAAAAAAGATTTAGGGAGTTTAGTCTCTACAAGCGTAAGTTCATTTGAATAAGTTATGTCTTGTAAGACATAGCTTGTACGTACAGAATTTTTGCAAAAATTTGAAGGCGGTCTTGATATATTGTTCTAGTATAGAAAACCTAACAAAAATTGTCTTCTGTGATGATCTTGATTATTTGGTCCCACTTGATGTGTGAACTTTTTTTTTTAAAAATATATAGCCTCTATTTTAAAAAAATTCTAACTTTGCTCATAAAATGAGATAATCGAGTATTTTAAAACAGTGAACTTGCTCAAAGAAGTTACATTGTTTTATGGGCAAAAGTTAGAACTTAGGTATATTTTTATCGGACATAAATTCTAATTTTTTCACATAAACGAGGCGTTCGAGGATATTTTAAGATAGTGAAGCTGGTCGATTGATCGAAGTTTTTCTTATAGGCAAAAGATAGAACTTAGGTTTGTTTCTCGTCAGGACGCAAGTTTCTTACTTGTTAAAAATTATGACAAATGTTAGATATTTCAAGTATTAAATGCGCTCAATTAACCATAAATCTTTTGACTTATCAAATAAGCGTTAGAAGTTATGTCATGGTGGATAACATAAATCCATTCCGGCAATTTTTTTGAAGTGCAAGAGATATCAATATTACACTTCAAGGTATTGATGTTTTAGTCTTACTTTGCTAAGAATATTAAGAAAAATAAAGATGAGTTGATTTTTGTCTTCATTTTGTTTTGAAAAGTTCTTTTATTGATAATATCTGATCAACAAGAGTAAAAATAGAGTTTTATAATATTATAATAAATATAATAAGTAAAATCATATTAAAAAGATACAAAATAAAATGTAAGATAATCTGCTTAGTGCATCGAATTAGCGTTAAGTAGTTTGATATTATTCTTTCGTATTAAAACTCTTCATTTTGGAGGACAAATTTATTAAATTTAATCTTCATTAACAATACACATTCATACTTTAAAAAGATCTATTAAAAAGTCCAACTGGCTCATTGGAATGACAGATGTAAACATGTGAATGTTGAATAATAACATGTCACAATATGTATATTTATTAGAATTTAAATTATATATACCGATAATAGTTAGCTTATTAGAGACATTTATCAATTTCGGTAGTAAGAGGAAGCTTAAGTTTGCCCTCCTCTTTGTAACTTGCTTTGCACTATGAGAATTAGGCGAAACATAGTTTGACAATTTAAAATCTAAATGTTTAAATTTAAAAGTTTTGAATATTTGATTTGGATTCGGAGGTATAATTAAATTTTAGATTTATTTTTATTATTTATCGATTTTCAAATTGAATATTGTATTTAGTTTTATGTTTTTTGATATTCGAATATTCAAAACTTTTATATCTTATAATCAACTTTATCTATGTCATATGAGTCAATCCTAACAAGTCAAATTTTAAATGGTCCTATATAGATTAGTGTCGGCGACTCTACCCATTCTGATGTCAAGTCAATGAGAAATTACATGACATGAGCGATAAGATGACCTCAATCTTTGTTAATGGTGGAAGGTTATGCATTCTAAGGAACAAAGCCCAGGTGATTTGAGGGCATTGGTGTCATGACACACGTTGAAGGCTCAAAAATCAAAATCGAATATCAAAAACATCCAAAACAGTTAATCCAAATTAAAGTTAAAAATTCCAACCCAATCCAAATTTATAGATCGAATGTGGTGTGACTGTTGCAATCAAAAAGTGAAAATCTATCCAAACAAGAAATTTGCATAGCTAATACGAGATGGCTCTGAATATCCTTTGTAATAAAATTAAACTAAAAGTTCCGGATGAGAGATGATTAAGAAAAGACTAAACTTTGATAATTAATGCAGTAATTTTAATATTATCGGTCTAATTTAATAAACATAAATTAGTCAACATTGCATCAATCGATAGTCAAGAACATTCACGTTCATACGAATAATATATAATTAAAAAAAATATAAAAGCTATCCTCATTTTCCAACTTGCACATTGAAAAGATAGAAAGGAATCATGTGAACATTATAAAATAATGATTTACGAAGGAATGCACATGTATCGTTCTTAAAACTTTACAATATTTTAAATAAAAAGTATGTATTATTAAACCTTTCAACATTTATTCTTTTTATAAATCCCATTTGATCCATGAGAGATAATAGCTAGCTAGGGGGAAAAAGAGATGGCTAATTTCTTCACAGATACAAAGAAGAAGATTCAAGATTTGTTTGTATACATTGTTTCTTGTGGAAAATCTTCTAAAGGTAAGACTTTTGAAAACTATATATCCTGTATGTCTAGAAAAAAGTTATTTTTCAAAAAAAAATCGATCAAATTTGACTCACGATTGAATTATTAGTGTAAGTATTAAGTAAGCTTAAGCTTTTGACTCTCTTTCTTAATTTTCATCTTAGAAACTCTTTTTTTCTTTGTTGAAATCAATTTTGTGTGCATCTCATTTCTACAGTGAAGTAGTAAGCGTTCTATATATAGATATACAAAGGTCATAGATCGGGCCTCACGTCATCTCCATATTCATCTCGCCAAACTATTATCATCAATACTATTGATGTATATATACTAGTTGTTGAGCTAAATAATTCCCAAAGATATTCTCATATGGTGTGTGATATTATTGGGTGATGTATAAAAATGCTTTTGGAAGCGGGGTCTTTAACTTTTGACTTATTTGTCTAAACTTTCATATTAATAAGTTTTGAGTTTTGACCTTAAATGTTTTTCGGAGAAAGCGGTGGGTTAAAATTCAAGACTCGAAGTCCATCCGGGTGTAATTCTCTGAATATTATTTATTTTGAATCAAATTCGTATGATTTTCTCTAAAAGCCCTCGCGTCATTAAAAATATCAATACATTTTAGAGATAACATTCTTTTTTTCAACAATTAATATGAAGCTTTGTTGGACACACCTAACAATATCTAATTTCACATGAATAATTACTATTGAATTTGAAAGAAGTTAAAAATTGATTAGAAAGGAAACTCATTTAATTTCCAATTTTAAGAAAATGAATAGTCTAACTATAAATCTTATTGGAAAGATATACATTATTATGTGAATATTATAAGTAGTAGGTAACCACATCTCGAAATTAATGGTACACACACATGGTTTTCAAGTTATTGTAATAAAAGGTAATTGTGAACCTTTCAAAGGTTTTAATCTTTCCTATAAATTAAATTTTGAACCTTTGGAACTTGAAAAATACCTAGAAATTAAAGAAAGATAAAGATGGCTAATTTCTTCACAGATACAAAGAAAAAGATTAAGATCTCTTCATATACCTTGTTTCTTGAAATCTTTAATGGTAAGAGTTGAGGACTCTCTTGTATGTCTAGAAAATTTTCACTCTTTGTTTTTATGACTTAAATATGTCTCCAATACGTTCCTTCACGTGCTAAATTTTTTTTGAGAGCCAATTGGCGGTGAGTTCGAACTTAGGGTGTCTATCTACTATGATACCATGTTAAGATGCATGATCATTTCATACATTGTTTGGCCAATGCAGCAATTGTGAATCCCTAATTATATCAAATTTCGTAGTAGGTTTGGAAATCCCTTTGTTCTTGTGAGTAGGATCAATAATTACGTGAGATCTATATAAAGGGGTTGTAGCGAGGATCTTTATACAATTTTCTTATTCGTAGTGGAGAAGTACTCTCTCTTCTTCTTTAATTCCTTAGGACATAGCACTAGGCTTCACGAAACCTCGTTAAATCCTTATGATATTTATTTTTCTATCTTTCTTTTTTGTATGATTTTGTATAATTAACTAATGAAATCTTCCGCAACATCATCTAAAAACTTAAACTATTAAAATGATGACATGCACACTTTGATTTACTTAGTACATCGTCTTGGAATATTTAATTTCTTGAAGATAATTTCGATGTGTGTGTTCAATTTTATTAGAACCATCCAAGAAATATTGACCAAGGACCAGCAAGATATGTACCATTGCAAGTCCAAGCTGGGCCAGCAAGTAAGTTTGTACCACCAGAAGAAATTCCACAAGGCCAAGCACATATTATAGTAATTGGACCAACAAATATACCTCCAGAAAAATCTTCTAAAGGTAAGAGTTGAACATATGGAGTCTAATTGAAAAATCATTTTCTCTTCTTTTCTCAATTTTCATTATAGAGACACTATTATGTTGTTTTGTGTTAGAAATGATTAATCTGTTGAAAGTTTAAACGGTTAGAGATTATGAGTATATTTTCTTTTACTATTATGTTGTTTTTGTCTTGAATTCTAATTATATTATATCAAATTTCCTATCATCGTTTGAGAAACCTGTACTCCCTCCGTTCACTTTTATTTATCTACTATATTAAAATAGATGTCCATTTTTACTTATTCAGTTGAAAAATCAAAACATAATTTATCTCTTAGTTTCCTAATTTACTCTTATAGTGCATTTTCAAATCATTAGATTATTATTATTATATTCATTTATATTGAACTAGAGAGAGTATTATAATTCCTACCATTTTTCTCATTCAATAAAGTGAAAAACTCTCTATACATTTAATTAATGCATTAATAACATAGTTTGGTCGAACATCTTTAAATCTTTTGTGCGTTATTCCTTCTCTAGTACGATCTTTTACAATATCATCTAAAAATTTAAAAATTTGTTAGCAATAATATACTTTATATTTACTTAATTACATTTTCAACCTAACATTTTCTTGTCAGAACCATCAGGAAATGACCAAGATCCAGCAAGAGATGCACTAGAGGATGACTTGGGGATAGTAAAACCATACCCAAGTGGTGATATACCACCAACAAATTATAATAATAATGCACAAGGCCAAGAACATCCAACAAATGTACCAATAGAAGGCCAAGGACTTGATGAATCTACAAGAAATTCACAATCACAAAAACAAAAAGAAGAATGATGATGAATGATGATGATTTTGAACCTCTTCCAGAAGGGTTTATACCTGAAGAAGAGCAAATTTTCAAGACCTCAGGCGAATCTGCTCCCTAAACCTAAGACTGGTTGAAATTAATTAATTCATAAAAAAATAAAATATTAAAAAAAACAAAAAACCAATTTCCTATTTTATTTTTTTTAATTTCAAGAAGCCCAGCTAGCTATTTCTTGGTTCTTTTGTTTGTTCTGCTCATTTTTAATATTTTTTTAAGTTTATTTACTTATCAACGTTTCTTTTGATGAATTATGTATATAAACTTCTGTTCAATATTTAAAAATGTAGTTTTTCATCATATTAATATGAGAGTGATTGCAACTTGTAGTATTTTCCGTATAGTTATTTAAATATCATAAATTTAAAAATTTAAATTATTGAATTAATTTAATTTAATTTAGGCTTAAGTAGATAGTCGGGTGTTCTGCGTGAGCGGCGTGACAAATAGAAGTGAACGGAGAAAGTATAGTGCACATTAATCGGATTTGAAAAGAATATCATAGAAAATAATTTAAACTTATAATTCTTTAATTCAAAATTATAATAAGGGTCGGGGGAGGAGACCAGGGAACCTCATTCATCCCACTAGAAATGAACTTGTTCACATGTGCCTTGAGTAACCTGCGATCTTGCACATGGTCACTATTCTCAGCAATTCATCTCGATTTATCTTGTTATATGCACAGAAGTAAGTATTCAATCTTTGGCGCATAGCCATAAATTTGGACATTATCAAGTCACTCGATCTATACTAGCTAACTCGAGGACCCTATACCTTCTTAATCCTGACTGAATTCGATGAAAGGTCTTCCTCAAGTCTAAATTGTACGCTCTTCCATTCTTTTTAGATGTACTCTTTCATATTTTGTTTAAATTGATTCTATTTATTTAAAAATTAAAAGTTAGTATATATAAATAATATCATAAATATATATTGTTATATGAATAGAATAATATAAATTAATTGGTCAAAATTGTATCAAATTGGTAGTAGTCAAGAATATGTATGTTCACACATGAATATTCTACAATTAAAAATATAAAAGTTTTCCAACTTGCACTTGTATTATTCTCAACTATATATTAAATATAGGCCCCTTGAATAAAGTAATGATTTACTAAGGCAATTGTATTATTCTCAATTATATTATATATATTTTAAATAAAAAGTATGTGAACCTTTCAACATTTAAACTCCTATATATAAAGCTCATTTGATCCATGGGAGATAATTATAGCTAAGGAAGAAAGAAAAAAGATATCTATAGTTCAATGGAAGATCCCAAGAACAAGATTCAAGATCAATCTTGCAATGGTAAGATTAAAAACTATCTTGTATGTCTAGTAATTTGACTCTCTTTCTTTATTTTCATGTTAGAAATTCCTTTATTTTTTTATTAAAAATTAATAATAATAATATTGTGAGTGCGTCTTCAAGTTACGTAAAATATTAAAGTGACTCGTAAAAAAAAAAGATATATAAAGGCAATAAGTTAGGTCTTTACGTCATTTCATATACTCGTCTCGTCAAACTATTATAGTTGATTATAGGTTATTGGATTAAAATAAGCTAAAGATATTCTTTATATGGAGTGATATAATTATCCATAATATATTATGTGGCCTTAAACTTTTAACTTTGTTGGCCAGTTGCCTCGGGGACAACTTCAAGTTTAATAAAGATTTGACTTTTGATCTTGGAGGTTTGCATGGGACAAGGGGAGGGGGTGATGTTCAAAAATTTTAAGACTATCCATTTTTAAAGTCATTTGGTATAAATTTTAAAAGTATTATTCGATTTGAATAAAACCATATAATATCTCAAAAGATTTCATAGTATTAAGAATATCATTACACCTTTATATGTAGCTCTTTCTTTTCTTTCAATAATGATGACGAGACTATGTGTTGAAGACGGTCTTATATATGTCTAGAAAAAAAAATTCACTCTTCTTTTCTTTTCTCAATTTTCATTATAGAGACACTATTGTGTTGTTTTGTGTTTGAAATGATCAATCTTATATCCAAAGTTTAAGGTTAGAGATTATGAATATACTCTTTTTTAAAATTAAATATGTCTTCAACAAGTCCATCTCATACTTGCTTTGAATTCATATTAGGCGTGTAATCATTAATTTCGTCGTTGTTAAAATCATTTGATAATTCTAGTTATATATATCATATTACCTATATTAAGATTTGGGAAATTTATTATCCTTATAGCTCATGACCTTTTGCAATATCATTTAAAAATTTGAGATGTTAGAAATAATTCATTTTTTTTATTTATTTAATTTCAATAATTTCTTTAAAATATATGTGCGAATTTTGCAGAAATAGCTAAAGAGGCACTGGGAGATGACTCGAAGATGATAAAACCAAACCCAGTAGTGATGTCACGCACTTCGAATAATAATAATAATAAGAATAATACACAAAACCAAGGACAGCCAACAAATGTCCCACCACAAGGCCAAGTACTTGATGAATATTCACAATCACAAAAACAAGAACAAGTACAAGAAGAAGAAGAAGAGAATGAAGATGATTTTGAACCTCTTCCACGTGAGAATGGACCAAGGGCAGAACGTTCAAGACCTCCAGGGAAAATATCAGGTCCTAAACCTAAGACTAATTGAAATTCCAATGTTGTGATTTTATTTTTTTAATTTCAAAGAAGCCCAGCTAACTATTTTTTCTTGGCTCTTTTGTTTGTTACAGTGCATTTTTAATATTTTATTCATTTCGTTTCACGTTTCTTTTAGAGTCAAATTATATATATAAACTTTGATTAATATTTAAAAATGTAGTTTTTTCATCATATTAATATGAGAATGATTGCAACTTGTAGTTTTTCCGTATAGTTATTTAAATATCATAAATTTAAAATTTAAATTATTGAATTAATTTAATTTAATTTGAAACTGAGATAGTGAGTGAAGCTACCGTAGGCAGTGACACAAATAAAAATGAGCGGAGAAAGTATTGTCACGCCCCACCTTAGGTATGCGGCACACAGTGCCCTGGGGCTGGCTGGCAGGCTGCGAGCCCCGAAGCACTTACAGTGCTGGGCGAGCTCTTACTGCGATTCGCGGAATCGACGGGCTATGTAAGCGTTGTAAATACGGCCCCGTGGGATTGAGCCTATAATAGCCACATATTACAACAACAATAGCTAACGAGAATCATCAATATAAGGGCACTATGCGGTAAAGCAAAGTATGCATCTTGAAACTAGTTACTTACGAATCAATATAACGGATGCTAAACAACTCGTGGCCAGGCAAGGTCACCGCCCGCCAACCCGAATAAGGCCTGCATGACCAATATAAACAAGCCCCAAATATACGCATTTACACAACGGCTGGCTAACCACGGGAAAATATATACGGTCTGCCCAAGCCTCTAAAAGTGCGATAAGATGGTGGGACGGGCGGGCCTGCACCGTCTGCTCTGAAAAATGGTATAAACCTACGAATATCAAGCTCGGATGATAGGAGCGTGACCCTTCTTGACTGGCTAGGATCACCGAGGGGTCGGCTCTCGTCTATAGGTACTGCGGGCAAGTATTGTGCGGCGCCCCAAGCGGGTGTCGGTACTGCTGATGCAAGTATGTATTGAACATAATTGAATATAATGACAATAATAGAAATTTTGAATAGCGAGTATGCGGCTATGCAGGGTGGCGGGATCGAAATAAGTTTATACGCCTATTGAGGGTAAGGTAGAAGCATACATCGACGTGGCGGCTGCTTTGTCTATCAAATTAATAAATAACACGTATATACATATATAACATACAGGACTATGCGGCCCCGTAAGTCGAAGGTGCCCGGCCAACGCTGATCTATATACCCACTGCCAGTCGAAACCATCCAAAAGTAATCACTCCGCTCTTTGCAACTACGAGCACCTCTCACCCAGGCCCACGGGTCTCAGGCTCGGACTATGACCTATGATATATATATATATATATGAACAGCCAA
The DNA here is from genome assembly GCA_018107945.1 of Datura stramonium. Classification (NCBI taxonomy): domain Eukaryota; kingdom Viridiplantae; phylum Streptophyta; class Magnoliopsida; order Solanales; family Solanaceae; genus Datura; species Datura stramonium. Next base: position 151,976 of record JACEIK010003035.1, on the reverse strand, counting down.
TGCAAATGCGGAGGACTCATATCTTGAACTCATTACTCTTTGTACTCTTGTATTGTATCTTTGATCGGCCTCGTATAGGGAATGCTTCATCCCATCTTCGTCCTACAGCAGACGGCATACCACTCCTTGAGTGGCGTATCCCTTTCCGGTGGCGGGTGGAAACCACCGATTACTAACCCAGGGCGGCGAGGACGCTCGAAAGGTGCCTTCATGCTTACAAACGGTCTCTGACAAACAGCCAATCACGTATATGGCATGTTCAATCTGAAAATACTATCATGTTTTGATATACGTTCGATTCTCTTTTACGCATTATACTTGATTCTCATACTAAGCTATCTTGTATCTGAAATATTATCTAATTGTCGATATTGCTCTTACTAACTTTTATTAAGATATAACATAATATTATAAAACATGCTTCTTTGGATTCATCTTGAATGAGTTCTCAAGAGCTTCTAGGTTCTTTATTCTAGACTTTACTCTGTTTACTATCTTGGGATTGCTATCTTGCTTGAAGAATTGCTTTACATACCTTCGTTACGATTTTCAGGCTAAGCTGGCGTAGCTCGGTCGATATTCACATTATTTCTCCCAAGCTTTGCATTCATATATATATATCAATTAGAACTAAATACATTAGTATTACGAAAGAAAATATCACTTTTAATATATATATATATAACCCAAACATTGAATTATCGAAAATAATTCGAAAACTCTCATTTCTCGAAATCCGGAGAAGGGGATAAATACTCACTTTAGGGTTAGGAGTATGTTGACACTAATTTGGAGCAATTCCACTTACCTTAACTCGATAGCACGATGATTCGCGGGCGAATTTCACGAAACTAAATCAGTAGGAATGCTTCTTCTTTAACAATACCTTCGGTATGCGGAGTTAATTTGAGTTTGAGCAGCGTTTAATAGCGTAAACGGAAGAGATTTTAAAGGAATTCTCGTGCCCTCATTTTTTGGTTTGTTATACTGGAAATTATAGAGTATCGTTAAAAAAAGAAAACGAAGTGAGGGGCTTATACTTGGGCACGGGCCCAGGCCTCCGTGACACGCGCCATCGCGGAGGCCCTCCACTCCGTGACATGTTGCAATCGCGGAGGGGCTCTACGCACCGACTCCTCCGCGATGGTTCGGCAGTCACTTATCCGGTCTTTCGGGCCTTTTCTAGCATGTATGACCTTTCCGAAACTCTTACTTAAGCGTACGAATAGAAATTTATCTAAATGTAGAAATTTACGGGGGTGTAAGCGATCTGATAGTTATTAATCCGTTCCAAAAAAATATCATAGAAAATAATTTAACTTTATAAATAATATCATAAATATATTATTGCTTTAATGAATATTTATATCACTTAGATAAACAGTCTCAGCCTCTCCTCGACCCCTTGATCTAGATTCGATTTATTTTTGTACTTTGTTACTTGGATCTCTCTTGAAAGAGCTTATCTTGAGTTGGCTCATCTGCAAACAAAATAAAATTAATGACTCAATTATATATGGAATTACAAGTTAGAAAGAATAATATAACACTAATTCTTTTAATTTCTCGTGCTAACTACACTTCGTAGGAAATAAATTTCATAAGTGACATGTCATTGTGTCTTTCTCATCCTCTAGCACACCTTATGTTTATTCTATTCCATTAGTCCTCACCCCCTATATAGCCTTATCCCACTCACTACTAAAAAAAAGTTACTATTTTTACATTAAAAATTTCGTTGAAAAATATTAATTATTGATACCATTTGATATACGTGAGAAAAGAAAAATAATAGGGTTTTTAGCGTGAAAAATTATAAAGTTTCCTATTATTTCGGTGAGAATGCATTTCCCTTTTGTGTTTCTCGGTAAATTGGTTTTAGTAGGAAATGAGTGAGAAAAATGTGTTTTATAACATAAATTAAAGACGATTTGTAATGAAAAATCTATATTTCTAGTGAACACTCACCTCAGTCTTCATAAATTTATCTAATTTACACATAAATATATTTTACCTTACACATTGGATCCTGAAAATATATATAAAATTTACTTAATTTTTATAAAAAATATTTTCCTACGTGTATCGAACACGTTATTGGGCAGAATAAGCCGCCAGGAAGACATGTTGACCTTACTGTGGACTCTTTCCTGTTATAGGATAGTTGATAGATAGAATAATATAAATTAATTGGTCAAAATTGTATCAAATTGGTAGTAGTCAAGAATATGTATGTTCACACATGAATATTCTACAATTAAAAATATAAAAGTTTTCCAACTTGCACTTGTATTATTCTCAACTATATATTAAATAGGCCCCCTTGTATAAAATAATGATTTACTAAGAGACTTGTATTTATTTAATTATATTATATATATTTTATATAAAAAAAGTATGTATTGAACCTTTCAACATTTAAACTCCTATATATAAAGCTCATTTGATCCATGGGAGATAATTATAGCTAAGGAAAGAAAGAAAAAGATATCTATAGTTCAATGGAAGATCCCAAGAACAAGATTCAAGATCAATCTTCCAATGGTAAGATTAAAAACTATCTTGTATGTCTAGTACTTTGACTCTCTTTCTTTATTTTCATGTTAGAAATTCCTTTATTTTTTTATTAAAAAAATAATAATAATAATATTGTGGGTGCATCTTCAAGTTGCGAAAAGTTAGATCTTTACGTCATTTTTATATACTCGTCTCATCAAGCTATTATAGTTGATATTAGTTGTTGGATTAAAATAATTTAAATATTCTTTATATGAAGTGATATAATTATCACGTGATATATTTTACAACAGTGGCCTTGAACTTTTAACTTTGTTTGCCGGTTGCTTCATGGACAAGCTTCAAGTTTAGTAGATTTGACTTTTGATCTTGAAGGTTTGCATTGTGGGAGGTGATGTTCAAAAATTTTAAGACTATCCATTTTTAAAGTGGATTTTGGTATAATTTTTAGTATTATTCGCTTTGAATAAAGCCCATATAATATCTCAAAAGATCTCATAGTATTAAGATTAAGAATATCATTACACCTTTATATGTAGCTCTTTCTTTTCTTTCAACTATTGACAGACTATGTGTTGAAGACGGTCTTATATATGTCTAGAAAAAAAATTCACTCTTCTTTTCTTTTCTCAATTTTCATTATAGAGACACTATTGTGTTGTTTTGTGTTTGAAATGATCAATTTTATATCCAAAAATTTAAGCGGTTAGAAATTATGAATACACACTTTTTTAAAAATTAAATATATCTTCAATAAGTCCATCTCATATACTTGCTTTGAATTCATATTGAAGCGTGTAAGCATTAATTTCATCCGTTGTTAGTGTCTTGATGAATTCTAGTTATATATATCATATTACCTATATTAAGATTTGGGAAATTTATTATCCTTATAGCTCATGATCTTTCACAATATCATTTAAAAATTTGAGAGGTTGGAAATAATTCTTTTTTATTTATTTAATTTCGACATAACATTTTCTTGAAATATATGTGCAATTTTTTCAGAGCTAGCTAAAGCTGGAGATGACTCGAAGATGAAAAAATCAAACCCGAGTGATGACGTACCACCAACAAATAATAATAATAATACACAAAACCAAGGACAGCCAACAAATGTCCCACCACAAGGCCAAGTACTTGATGGATCTTCACAGTCACAAAAACAAGAACAAGTACAAGAAGAGGAGGAGGAGGATGATGAAGAAAGGGCAAATTTTTCAAGACCTCCAGGGAAAACATCAGCTCCCAAACCTAAGACTGGTTGAAAATAATTAATTAATTAATTAATTAATACAAGCCTTTTGGGAAATTCCAATATATGTTGTGATTTATTACTACAAAATATATTTTGTATGTATTACTATTTTGAATATTAAGTTTCGGTGACTCGTACGTCGTATCTTCTCAAAACTTAACTATTATTTTGCTTTTTACTATTAAAAACAGGTTGAATATACCTAATATAATCTAATTTCACATGAATAGTTTCTAATTGAATCTTAAACTAGTTAAAAGAATTGATTATGTAGGCAACTCCAATTTTCGAATTTAATAAAATCAATAGTCTATTTTTAGTCAGACCTCCTCAAAAGTACAAAATTTTGATTCTTCAATCGATTAACTTTGTTCTTATATTATTCTTAGCAGTGACGAAATTATAATATTTTTATTAAAAAATATTAAATATAAAGAAAATAAATTGATAAAGAAGTAAAAAAAATTAATATGCAATATATAAAATAAAAG
>JACEIK010003035.1:0-117395 GCA_018107945.1 Datura stramonium | reverse complement strand
TTCTCAAAAGTCCAGAAGGGAGAAATACTCACTTTAGGACTAGGAGTATATTGACACTAATTTGGAGCAATTCCACTTACCTTAGCTCGGTAGCACGACGATTCTCCGGCCGAATTTCACGAAACTAAATCCGTAGGAATGCTCCTTGCTGCTAAATACCTAAACCGAAGTTTGGAAGGTTATATACTTGGGACTTATAAGTCACATTCACGAAATGCGATTTATAAGTCGCATTCCTGAAATGCGTTTTATAAGTCGCATTCCTGGAATGCGTTTATAAGTCGCATTCCTGGAATGCGTTTTATAAGTCGCATTCCTGGAATGCGATTTATAAGTCGCATTCCTGGAATGCATTTTATAAGTCGCATTTTGCCTTGCCATGCACCCACTTGGCGTTTGTCCGATCTTTCCCTCGGCCTTTTTCTAGCATGTATGGCATCTAAAACTCTTAACCAACATGCGAATAGGCCATCTACATGTTAAGAATTTACAGGGTGTAACACTTATCCCTTATTTAATTTGTTAAATTGGGATAAGAACAAAATATATTTTGTATATTCCCTCTTGAAAACAATGTATCTGCTATAGAAGGAAAAAAGAAATCTAATATATCAAGATAGAGTGAACTTTTTCAATAGAATCTTACTTTTAATTTGAGAAAAAATGAAATCTTTTTTTTTTCTTCAGAATATATCCTCATTGACATGCTTGAAATCAAATTCCGTACCACAGAGACATTTTGAGACTTTGTTCGAGTTTTGGTTGATGTGTGACAAACTTGGTTAAAATTCCCTTTGATATAAAGTAGATCAAGAAAGGGAATGTATAGTACGATCTGATTTATTCTCATTCGAAAAAAATGCTCCCTTACTACCTCGAAAGGTCACATATTATCGTTGTACTCTATTTTCCTTCGTTAAGGTATCAAAATGTTATACAGTCGTTAATTGAAGCGTTTAATTGTCATTTGAGATCAAGTAAATTATTGAATCTAATTCATTTCTAACTATATCAATTTATCAAATTGTGCATGGCAAATTCTGATTTTTTTTAATTGTCTTTACTTAGTTTTTTGAAAGCCCAAATGTATCAGAAAAACCCTTTTTTGTCTCTAGATAGTCAAATTGTTGTTGTAAGACGATCTCTCTATGCAGGTGTCGTTTGTTGAACATATTTTGACTGTTAAGATGAATATCCATTATACACTTATAATGACATTTGAAATTTAGGTCTTATTTGTTTGTTAGCCAAAAATTCCCGCAATAAATTAAATTTTTCCAAACTTTTTATAAACATTAGTATAAAACAAAATACTGTTAGTATAATATAATGGTTGTATCGACAAATATAGGCTATATCGACGAACATTGTTGGTGTATATAAAGATACAAACAACAAAATAATACAGGAGATTATATTCATTCTCTCTAATTTCACTTGTATTCGTTCATTCTTGTATCACTTGTATTCATTCACTCTAATTTCACTTGTATTAATGCACACATTTAGGTTATATCAACGAATACAGTCCGAGTGTATACAAAGAAACAAAACAACAACAAAACACAGGGGACTTTATTCATTCACTCTTGTATCACTTGTATCCATTCACTCTAAATTCACTTGTATTCATGGTCACATTTAGGTTGTATCGATGGATACAATTCAAATATATACAAATATATGAATTAATTAAAAAAATACAAGAGATTGTATTCATTTGCTATAATTCACTTATATTTATTCGCTCTTGTGTCATATATATTCATTCACTCTTGTATCACTTTCATTCTAATACAAAAATACAAACAGAGAGAGAGAGAGAGAGAGAGAGAGAAAGACGAAAATACATAAAAATGGAGAGAGATAGACAAGAATATAGAAATTCAGAGAGAGAGATGGGGGGCTGTCAAGAGAGGGAGAGAGGAGAGGAGAGTGAAATATAGTTATAAATTGTACATTTTAAAAGTATGTAGCTATGAATAGTAAATACATTGAACATATTTATCTACCATGCTTAAAATTTTCTATTATTTATATATGGATAAGTTGCTCATGTATCTTTACTCTGTCCCAATTTTATGTGTTTAACTCTATTTAAGAAATGTGGAACGAATGCAATGTTCCAAAACTATTCTTAAACAAATAAATTTTAAATAAAAAAATACATTTTAAAATTTGTTGTCAAAATTAATGACCCAACAAAGGGTAAAATGTCGATAGTATCATTAAATATGTTAGTAAATAAAAAAATTATCATTTTTTTAAATTTGACTTAAAATAAAAGTGTATGACTCAGTAACTCTAACAATTTTTACTATCCTTTCAAATATAATAAAAGGTCCCATTTCTTCTTCTTAGCCTCTTTCCTCAGAAAGAAATCTAAGTAGAAGAATATTCCAAATTCTTTCTTTATCTTTCATAGATTTTATTTTTCCTCAGATACAAAAATGTGCCATATATATATATATCATGGCCTTTCGAGTAGTAAAGGTATTAGATTATATTCTTTTCATTTTCATCTTGAGTATCTTATGCTACTTTGGAATATCATACAAGTGTGTAATCAAGGCAATCTAGATATATGTATATCAACTTGTAAATTCACCACTACCAATCCCCCTCCCCCTTGAGCTAACATAATGCCTCTATATAGCATCATAGAAGGTCCAATTTTCTCAACAACAAATCAATCCTCCAAATTCACTATCATTACTTCTTGGAGCCTTTCACAACTTCTTTCCTCTTGATCACTACATATCTCAGTGGCATTTGCCCAATTAACTCATTATTTCTTTAACTTTGTTTTAAAATGGATATGGTGATGAAGTTGGGAGCATCAGCGCGGTGGTGATTTTTCACTAAGAGTAGTTGTTGCATTTCTCATAACATTGAAACCCTAATTCGTAGTTTTTGGAGCAAACCTATAGTTTACGAACTTCTCGTCACCGCATTCAAATGGGAAGCAAATGGAGAAAGCTAACTGTGGAGGCCAAGGTGTATCGAAAAGCCAAGTGTACGGTAATATTTATAGGGAAAGAGTTAGTTGGTGGTGCTAATGAGATAATGAGCCTTAATGTGAGGGGAAAGCTTAAACAATTGCTCACATTAAGGTATGCCATTTAGACATAGGAATTAGTTCATTAATATTGACTAGCTATATATGTATATAGCAATTAGTCTAAGAGTTTTGATAATAAATTTAATTACCACTTATTATATATAGAGAGTCTTTTTGTTTTCTCTCATATTTTGCTTCTTGATGTATAAATAAAAGTTAATACTTTGATCATAGATAATCTTTTGTTTTGGCAATCAAGCGATAGAGATAAGTCAAACCTCCCAACATCACAAAAAATGAAATTGTAAGAATATAATTTGTAATTTTACTTTCTGAATAATAATTATATGTTTCCGTTTCAACCTTGATAGAAAATAAAATTTTGAAAAAATAAAAGACAATACGAATAACAAATTTCAAGATTTTACGTAGCTAAACTTTGTTTTCTATTTTAACAATCAAAATGTAGTTCGTATTCGAATGTCTTTCTCTTATCCAAATATATAACAGGAACAACTTGTTCTAATAGGCTGCAGAGACCACATGACACATTTGCAAATATTCTTACAAAACAAATTAAAATTTTTGACTTTTGAGGTGACATATGAATGAAATCTTCTAACATTAATAAGACAATTTGTCATTTACCTTTTTGCATGCAATGGCAAGGGGGAATATGTTCTTTTAAAGAAAAATCGATTCACTGTTTCATATTTATTTTGGAGCCTGAATAATTTGAATGGGATCTAAAAGGGTACCATTTAAGATATAATTAAAGTCAGTGCTCTCTCGTATTCATCTTCCGGGCTTTGAAGCTCCAAAATGTCGATTAAGGAAGAAGAATACTTATCCTTCACGGGGACCACCATAACCTTTAATGGTGGCTGGGAAATATATTTTTGTTTTTCGTTCTCAATCCCTTCTTCGATACTCATTTTGGAATTTAAGTATTTTGCATTCGCATCGGGATGCGTCACTTTCGAAGATAATTATAACGATATCATTAAAAGTGTTTATCTCAAATTTAAATTTATTTAATTTTTTTAAGAATAAGCGATCTTGGCTGTCCAGAATCCATGCTTTTAATTGTGGCCGGAATGTGTTCCAATTTGTAGAAGGCATATTTTATTATTACAGGAGAATAAAGGAACGGGTAGGACACTAAACTCGACATTGTTTATTAAACCAATAATGTAATAAAAAATTGTCCTTGTCAATAATGTAATAAAGATGTGGCTTCACTGTATCAACACTATCAAAGTATGCCACGACAAATTACCATTGCTCTAGTTGAATTAAACCTTTAACCTCTCTATGTTGTTGAAGTTGAGAGGAATAGAAGGCTCTATGTCCACTAGAAGATACCAACACTCTCCTTTGCACGCGTAGCCTTTTTTCATTTTTTTTTTTGTCTTTTATTTATTGATTTTGTCGCCCGATTTATTGTCTTTATCATTTCATTTATTTTCTAATCTTTTGTTTTTATTATTTTTATCCTTTTACATCCTTTTTTTCTTTATCAAATGTTATTTGTAATGTTTCATTATTTGTTCACTTATTTTTATTTTATTTATTTTCTATTTTTTCGCTTGATTCCTTTTACTTTTTTTGTTACCTTATCTTTTTTTCCCTTTCTATATTTTTGTCTTTTAAAAAAAATACAATAATTAAAATAAAATAGGAAATTGGTTTTTTGTTTTTTTTAATATTTTATATATATATAGAAAGTAATTTTTAAAAAAATGCTAAATTCACTATTTATTTATTAAAACATAAAGTAATGAAAATTTATTTTATGGATTTTTTGCTTTGCAAATGAAAATAAAACTTATATCTAAAATATGAATCTACCCTTTGTAATTATTTTTCAAAAATTAACTTGTTGAAATCGATATAAAATTTAAAATTAAAATATCAAAATTAAAAGGTAAAATTTTATGATACCACGGTATATGATATATACCATGCGGGTATCATATAGCCTATAGGTTTCCATTAGTGCCTCGCTGATGGATCAAAAAGTAAATGCAGATGATACCATGTATATAGATATACTATGATAGTATCACAAATGACTGAAAGTGTCTCATTAAGGGCGAAAGTACCTCAATGATATCATATCAATTTTTATGATGGTATCATGGAGGATTGAAGAGTTTCATGAATGACTAAAGTAAACCTCAATGATATCATGTCGGTATTAAATATATTATGATGGTATCATTAATAATTGAAGTAGACCGCAATGATAACATGACAATATATAGATATGATGACATCATTGAGGATTAATGATTTTCTTACTAAATAGTAAGCCGAACCACCAGCCAATTTCGCTACTAGTATATAGATATATTATGATAGTATCATAGAGGGCCGAGTTGTCTTCTTTGGAGGAGGCTGAAAAAGACCTCGATGATATCATTACATTATATAAATATGTTACAGTGTTATCATTGTGTACTAACGGACACCGGTGATACTCTGATATTGTATAGGTATCTTGTGATGGTATAAATGGAGGGTTGAAGAATTAATACAATTGAAAAACTAACGGGCCCTCAATGATATCGTCCAGTATATAGATATACTTTGATGGTATCATGAAGGACTAATGTGTCTCACTTAAGGGTGAATAAACCTGATGATACCATACCGGTATATAAATATGATGTGATGGTATCATGAGGACTAAGGAGGAGTTCTTGAAAAAGTGAAGCAAACCTCAATGATACCATGACAATATATAAATATATATTGTGATGAGTATCATGGATGACAGTCTTCTTGAAGAATTTGAAACATTCTCAAATGATACCACACTATTACATAGATATATTGTGATGGTATCATTGAGAATGTAAACCTAAATGATACTATGACAGGTATAGACCTTTATTATTGTATCACTACGGACTGAGGATTTTGTCCTTGTAAGACTGGCCCAGGCCTTAATTATTCTATGCTAGTATATAGATATATTATGATGGTATCATGGAGAAGTTGAAGAGTGTCTTATTGAAGGAATGAAACAGTCACTACATGATACTATACCGATATAGATATGCGTGATGGTATCATGAAGTACTAAAGAATGCTTCATTGAAAGAATGAAGTGATAGTACTCCATGATACCATGTCAATATATAAATATCTTTGATGACATCATGGAGGGCCGAAGAGTGTTTATTGGAGGACTGAAGATACTTCAATGGTATCAAAATTAAAAAGTAGAATAAAAAATAAAATAAATAAATGAAATTAGATTATGGAAAAAATAAAAATTATCCCGAAAAAAGAAAAAGATGGAAATTTGATTTTTTTAAAAAACACAAAAATACTAATTTTTAAATAATATAAAAAAAACAAATAATTAACAAAATAAGAGAAAAAGATAAAAAAATTAAAAAAATTAAAAAAATTAAAAAAATTAAAAAAATTAAAAAAATTAAAAAAATTAAAAAAATTAAAAAAATTAAAAAAATTAAAAAAATTAAAAAAATTAAAAAAATTAAAAAAATTAAAAAAATTAAAAATATTAATTTTAATTTTAATAAATTAAGCTAGTGATTTTAGTATTTTTGTAAATTATTTCTTGTTGTAATTAAATTATTTAAATTTTCTATATTTATTAGTTTAAATATAGTTATCTTGTATTTATTTTTATTAAAATTATATAATAAAAAAAAAATAAAAAAAAACGAGATCAAAAAATAGTAACAAAAATTAAATTAACGTAGAAGGAATAAATTAAAGGAAGAGAGAGAAAAGAATAATTTAATACCTTGATAGTGACATGTAAGAGACAAAAGGAAAAGGTTGATCTTGACATCCGACTAGAAAAATCCAAATTAAATAGAATTATTTTGTGTAATTATTTTTGAGGGCATTAAAGTAAAGGACATGCTCATGTAAATATTTTACTTTTTATGGGCAACTATGTAAGTTTTCAAAATTTATTAGCGGATGATGTTATAGTTACCCCCCTCCTAATAACAACTATATATTGCAGTTCCAAATAAATTTAAATCGGCTATATGAATTTTAACTTTTATTTAAACTCATGTGTGATCATATTAAATAAATTTAACATTTAAAAATATTTTTAATTTTTTTAATTTTTTTATATATATATATATATATATATATATATATATATATATATATAATAACAATAACAATAATAGTTTAAAAAACATTAAGAAGATTAAATCCAATTCTCCACTAGTAGATTCAGTATTTGATAACTTCAAATAAGAGTCTTTTCTTCTCTTATTTAGGATTTGAGTTTATTAGACTTTTTCTATCAATTAATTATGAATTTGAATTAGTTTTGTTTCACTTTACAAAAATAATAAGTCTATGATGGTTAAAAGTTTGAAAACAAAGGATGTTGTTGGAAAAAGCTTAAAAAATAATGACAAATTGTCGTCATTGCAACATGAGTGCGTTAGATTTGTTGTTGTTTTGGAGCATTAATGACCATTTTTAATGATATATAAAGTGTTTCGAATTTGGCAGGCCAATTTAAAAATGGTTTAGGTATTGAATCGTGTGTTTGATTGTTGAAATTCAAAAAATAAATTATTGGTTTTAGACAATCGAACTTCATGCGAAAATGCACAAGTTCCCAACCCAATGTTGAATTTATGACTTGGAATTAGTACTCCCACCATTTCATTTTATTTTTCTTACTTTTCACTTTTGATCCCGGGTTTAAAAAAAAGAGCGTCTCTTTCCTTTCTTAGCATCTCTTTAATTTCAACTTTCAGCGTGACATGCATGCTTGAACCACAAAATTAAAAGACATTTTGTTAAATTACATTCTATGTCTGGTCTTTAATTTAAAATAGCATGCTTGATTGAAATAAATGCTAACTTTTTCAAATTTCATATCAAATCAAAACCAAACAAATAAATTAAAAATATGTTAGTTACGTATTTCGATACCACTAACAAGGGGAAAGTAAGAGTACTAGGGTAATATGTGGCCCTTCGAGGTTGTAAGGGATCCAGTAATTATACTATAATATTCCTTTCACCGATAAAATTTTAATCAAATTTGTCTATGCTACGTACTGATCATATAATGTGGACTTAATTTTAACAGCACGTCTATATATTCTTAAAAGATTTCATTTTTCTTTTCTCCAATTAAAAAGTAGATTCTATAAATTGAAAAAGATCACTCCAGCTAGCTGGACATGTCTCATTCTTTTTCCTTTATTAGATACATTGTTTCGAGGGCATCCGAATATATATATATATATATATAAATAGCGTTTTAGAAATTTACTGAAAAATTATACTCATAACAACGATATCAATCTTATATTTGAGCTTGTTATTTCAGAATTTGCTAAATAAATAAAATATGTTATCTCTAATAGCGAAGCTATAAATACAGAAATGGTTGCACATAAACATTAATAGAGTGAGAAAATTACAATCGAATGATCGAAGATTAAAAACCAAACAGAAAAAAACAAAAATCGAAGTGACAATTTTAGTGGCCTTACAATGTTGTGGGAATATTTTAAAGGTGATGATCATATTCTTTTCATTTTCATGCATGACCTTTATCATACAAGTGATCAAGAACAATCTAGATATATCAATAACTTTCAATCCCCCCTTTTTTTGGTTTCTATCTTTTAGCCTAACAAAATGCCTCTATATATAGCTTCATTAGGTTCAATTTTCTCAACAACAAATCAGAACTCAGAAATTCACTTCACAAACCTTTAGCCTTCACAATTTCTAGTTTCCTCTTCACTAAAAGCTATATAGATATCTTGGCATTTGCCCAATTAACTCATTATTTAATTTCTTGAAGTTAATTTGTTTAAACACAGATATGGTGATGAAGTTGGGAGCAACAAGCGCGGTGGTGATATTCTGAAGTGATTTGCTTTGCATTTCTCACGATATGAAACCTAATCCGTGGTTTTGGAGCAAACCCTATAGTTTACGAGTGGATACGCATCCAAATGGGAAACAAATGGAGAAGGCACTTGTTGAACTAGGGTGTCAACCAAATTATTGCCAGCAATATTTATAGGGAAAGAGTTAGTTGGTGGTGCAAATGAGATAATGAGCCTTAATGTGAGGGGAAAGCTTAAACAATTGCTCATTAGGGCTAATGCCATTTGGGTATAGAAATTTATTAATAAATAATGATAACTATGTATATAGCAATTAGTCAAGAAGTTTTGATAATAAATTTACCACTTATAGAGAGTCTTCTAGCTTTTTGGGTCTTTGTTTTTTTCTCACATTTGCATCCAAATGGGATGCGCTTCTTGATATTACAAATAAAGTTATACTTTGATGTAGCTAGTCTTTTGTTTGGCAATGTAGTGGCAATTTTGCTTTATTCACAAGTGATGGCATGAAATAAGTTAATAACAATATAATGAGCATTTTTGTATTCCATTTTTAATCTAGTAAAGAATATCTTGCCTATTACATTACACGTATGTGGATACATGCCTTTAAGTTTCTTGTCGTTACGATTTGTTTGTCTTTACTTTCATTTTGTGAGTTTAGAAAAGAAAATGTCACTTTCGCTTTTTGGAAAAATTCTAACTTTCCATATGACATGTTTAAGACTACAAAATTAAAAGTTCATTTTAATACATTCTACATATCTTAAAATTTGTCACAAAGTCGATAATGGACAAAGCAGTGAAACTAAGAGAATATTATTTTTACATTTGAGATTGATGAGCAAGGTCATTGAATTTAATCTATGACAAATGACCTTTTTGAATAATTTATGCTACCTTATTTTCAACATTACTTCAAGTATCAACATCAGTGGAGTCTTTTGAGGCGAGTCGATAATCTTTTTGTAAAGTTGCCATGAATAAATTAAAGTCACTTGATTATCCTCAACGGTCCTTTAGTCGATAATCTCAATAACTCAATTGATTGGCTATATGTATACGTGTGTGTCTATATATATACATATATATATACCCTAACTTGATATGAAACCAATGATACCTTCAAATGCCATTCTCTATATATGTACACAACTTGTTCTAACAGGAGACTTAATTATGTTACCCTCATAAAATGTGAGATTTATAATTTAAAAAATAAGACACATTATTTGCTGGACGGTATCAAATTTCTTACATTGACGATATACGCACATAACTTAAACTCTTTTTGATCCTTTTCCAATACATTACAGCAAAGATATTAGAATCTTATTTTGATTTGACAAATCCACATGATTATCCATATCGAGGAGGAGTACCATGCCTTAGAATTAATTTGGTTGATAAATGACTGACTTGGTTCAAATTCGTTTATAGGAATAAAGTGAATTACTTGATCAAGAAGGTATATATTCTCATCGAAAAAAAAAATATATAAAACTCCCTTACTAACTCGAAAGGTCGTATATCATCATACATAGGTTATCTTAGTTAGGATTCTGTCTCATTTTATCTTGAAGATGTTTGATTAGTATGAAATTTAACAAAGAGAAAGACTTTTGAAACCTATAATTTAAGCATATCCTAATGACATTTAAAATTAAAATTAGCTTTTAAAAATATATAAAAAAGATATCGATATTTAAACGAGGCTGAAAGAATAATGTATCATATAAAATGAAAGCGGAGGGTGAGACTATAAGCAGAATGTAACGGCTAATCTAACATCATAGAGGTGCGAAGCCAACTCTACTGAGGTATTAAATTTTCTATAGGAAAAGGAGCAAATATACCCATCAAAGTTACATGGCATATTTTAAATTAAAAAATCAGTTTTAAGATTCTTTTAATTCATTAAATATAGGTCTGTTAATGAAAAAGATAAATATGCATTATTTGTTAGAGGCCGAGTATATATGCACCAACTTTTTTTAATGAGGAATATCATTTCTACAACAACAACAACATACCCGATGTAATCCCACAGTGGAATGCAGGGGAGGGTAAGAGGCCAGGACCTTCTGCTCCACCTCGAGGCGAGAGAGGCATTTTGATAAACCCTCGAAAAAAAGGACATTCATAAAGATCGCAAGGGACGACATTTGGTATTCTATGTCTTCTTTCTAGTTTAATTTAAGCGTTTTTGACATTCTTTTGGAATATGCAAGCGGAAAATGATTTAGAATTTGAACTTTGTGAATTCTTAATTCTAGGATAATGATCTCAAGCGTTAGTAACTTTCCGGATTGTTTTTGTATATATTTATTAAAAATTTAATACATATACAAGGCTCGAACCGAAAAAAATTAGCCATAATATAAGCCTAATTGGTTGTGTGCAAGAAGAACACTGGGAATATGATATATGAATTAGTAATGTACAAAATGATGATGTGGACAAAACGCACCATTATATTAATACATCAACAACAAAATGGGAGATTAAAAAAAGTTCATTATTGTAAAAAGAGAAATAAAAGAAAACCTCAATATAGCTAAGTCTATCACTGCCCAAAAATGACATCAACACCTAGAATTTGTAGCTAACAAATTACAAGCATATAAACTTCGACGGAAGCAAACATTAGGTGATTTCTTTTCATGTTCAAGATTTGGTGGACAGAGTTGCAGATTATCAGCGGTGATGTAGGTAAGTGTTTACGTGTGCACAAGTTAGCCCGCGCGATTCTATTAAAAAGTACAAGCACATATATATTCTATACCCAAATTGCATTAGCCCATATGACAATTGCTTGAGCTTCCCTCTAATGTTGAGACTCATTATCTCATTAGAACCACCAATAACTCATTCCCAATGAACACAACGGGCACACTTTGTATTTGACACCCTAACTCAGCCAATGCCCTCTCAATTCCTTCCCATTTTGAAGTCTATCAAGCTCGTAAGCAATAGGGTTTGCTCGAGAATTTCGGATTAGGGTTTCAATGCTATGAGAAATGCAGCAAGTGCTTCGTAAGGCCTTTTTGGACTTTGTGCTCCTAACTTCATCACCATTTCCATATTTGTATTGGATTGAGGAAGAAGTTTGTGTAGGCTACTAGAAACGAAAAGGCTTTGTATATTGAGTTTGTTGAATATTTGATATGGTTACTTGAATTGGAGGGACCTAATTAAAGGTTTAAAGAAAAAAGAGAATGAAAATATTCCTATAATATAAGGGCAATATTTTATTTTATTTTGATTTTTGTTTTTATCATTTGTATGATAAATGAAACACACATTCTACCATCTTGAAAATGAAAAGAATATAACTAATTAACTACCTTTTAAATATTCCCGCTATAATCTTGGGCACTTTATGTGTAATGTGCATAAAATGACTAAGCTTTGCATATATTCCAACAAGCTGTTTTCTTTTCTTCATTTTTTAAACTCTAAAGAAAATCACCAAAGTATCCCGCTACGTAAATTCGCTTTTTGTACAATAGAGCACCAAATCACACAAAAGAAGTAAATAACATTGGAAACTGCTTCGATACAACGGTACCGTTAAGAAAGCGTTGGCAGAGGAAATCGATTCATGGCCTCACTTATGAAATATCTCCAATTACACCAACTCGGCCACCTTTACAGCACGTTCCAAGCTAAATTACAAACCATACTTCTTAAGGTTCTCAACCCCCCTAACCAACACACTACAAAAAAGGTGTAGATAATTACATTTACATCCATATCATATTATTCTTTAAAATTAATATGTACAAACATGCTACGTTGTTCGGACTCTTTTAAAAAGTCGGTGCATGTATATTCGAATTTTCAAAAGTAAGCATTTTTGAAGAATCTTAACGCTCATCATACTGATGTTTTTTGAAAATTTCGAACAACTTAGCAAACATTACAAGGATATAGGCAATAGTGATATATTAGCTTTGGCTTGAAGCAAATGCTTTGAAATATTCCAAGCAGTGCATCACATGGTGAAACAAAAAAGGAAATGCATGCACTGTTTATTCTTATCATAGAGTAGTGATATATTCTCATAAAGATAAAGGCCTCAACCAAAAGAAGAAAGGGTCAATTGGTACTTCGAAAGGCCATATTCTTTTTCCTAAAGAAGGAAGAAAAGGTATTAAAATATGTACTTAACCTAGATTGCCTTTATGCTCCTAAATTCCCCTTATTTGCAAATTACAAATGTTACTCTCTCCCGTAGTCCCGGGCGGGGAAAAGAGGCAAATTTATAGTTAGTCATGTGTTTTGATAAATATTTAGTGATAGTTTCGATAGAAAACTCACACACTTTATATTTCGAATGTGAAATTCGAAAAATCAAATACTACGAGTGTTTTGACCTTTCCTCATCATATAGCGACAAGTTGGTATAATTTTCTCGAGTGAAGGATGAAAAACATACCAGTATCCGCGATTTTTGAGTTTCATACAGTATCACAAAATGTTTGCAAACATGCCTCAACTATTAAAGTATTCACTTTTCCTACTAAGCGATGGTGATATTTCAAGTAGGAAAATGAACAATTGATAGGCTGTGATGGCGTTTTTGATAAACATTTGGTGATAGTTGGTAGAAAACACTCACACGACAATTCGAGATATAAAAGCTTAAAAAATCATGATACTTTAGACGTGTTTTCTCCGTTAACTCCTTTTGAGACAAAGTTGAGCCATGTGTCATACCTAGTGGACCTGTTGTTGCAATAAGGTCCATGCAAATCATCTAATAATATAAGAAGAGGAATATTAGTAGTTGGCACTTCATATATAAAAGAGGAATCAGATGATGATTCTGCACCAATATATATTCTACAAATTGGTTTAGCTGGATTGGAAAAAAGTGTTCTCTCTTTAATTTTGTAGTCCTGTTTACAAAAAGTACAAAAAGTGCAAGAAATGATCATAGGACAAAAGAAGAAAAAGAGGTACGTACGGTATATTGGACCATCCATATAAAATGGTATTGCTACCTCAGGCCACATATATATATATTACGTAGTCTTTTTTTAATTTATACTTGACCTTTTTTAATCGATTTCAAAAAATGCACTGCACGTATTATTATGTCTGCTATTATGTATATTTTTTATTTGGTAAATATTCAGATCTTTTTTTGTGTCTTTGCACTCTGTCGATTCCACTTATTTGAAAAGTCCCACAAAGATGTGCCCTTTTATTTTAAGTGATTAATGGTCAAAAACACACACGAAATATATCACGATTTTTGGATTTTGCCTAAGCCTTTACTTGAACAATTAATGTCAATGTTTGTCAAAGCACCTCAACTATCACCATTGGTAAGGAAAAGAGAACAATGTCGATGGTAAGGTGTGTTTGATAAACATTTAGATATTAGTTCGTATAGAAAACTCGCATCTAACTGTTTGTGGAGTTCAAAAGTGATATAATTAGTGTGTTTTTGACTAGCCACTCTTTAAAACTTCATTTATTTTAAGAGTAATTTTGAGACATTGCAAGATCTTTTCATATTTCTTGTCATGTGCTCAATCAAGCTGCGCCACATAAATTAGAATGAAAAAAATATTATTTTTAAACTCCGTATCAATTCGAATTGTGTCACGTAATTTGAGACAGAAGACATTCATTATATATGCATATGATAAGGCAATATTGGCAAGGTAGGTCATGGCGTCTCAAAAGCAATATGCCTTTATGCTCTTAAAAATGTGCTATCCTTTACAAGTTGCAATTTTCTCTTTCTCCTTTCCAAAAGAGAACAAGAACAAAAAAGTTGATTCTAAAGAAATTTTTATTTTATTTTTCACTCGATCTACGATATTCATTCGTATTGAAACTTCGATTAAATTTGAATTCACGCTTTTCGTACTAATGATAATTTTCATTGGGATTGAAACCTCAAATTTCACGATTTAGGATGAGGGATGTAATTCCAGCTTAAAACTTCGCGTTGATATGCTAAGAAAGTGTAAAGATGCATTCACCTTCTGATCAAGACTGGGAGTGAACTTGTGTTAAATCTTTTGTAGATTCCTCAAATTATTCTCCACATTGAATACTGACATTTGTCTGATAATTTTAGTACGCTCGGAATTAAAGTCAACTCTTGATTAACTCAAAATCGCTCTTTGGAATAATGAGTTAAAATTCAAGATAAATTGCATGGATGTGTTATCCATTAGTTAAAATGCAATTTTTTTTTGGTGTCAAAATTGGATAAAGGGCCGTCCCCTACCTTTTTTCATAATGCCATACTTTTATCTAAAGCAAGGTCGAACAGAGCTACACATCACGCGCTATACTCTTATCGCTAGATCAAAGCCGTGGAGCACTAAGAAATACAATATATATATATATATATATAATCAAAATCTAATCTTGATCCAATATATGGTCAAATCAGTAAATTTTCATGGAGAAACTTATGGTTAAAAAATACATCTTAGGGCACTTGCGATCCTTATTACAATCCTATAATTCATGTTTAATGGCATAAATAACTTAAATAAGGTTTGGAATTGTTAATGCACATCCCTGCCACAGAGCTTGTTGTTCGCATTTAAATTCAGGCGTGTTTAAATCTTAATATTCAAATGTGGTAATCTAATTCAAATGTTTTAATCTTATTGATAACAAATGGATTACTAAAAATATAGCTATCAATAAGACTTTGTTCACATCCAACATGATTCAATTACAAAAAAGAGTGAAGGGTCAAAAAACATGCACATAAAGTATTAGATTTTTTGGTATCCTACCCGAACATTGGGTGTTACTTTTCCTACCTAAACTATCACTAAATATTTATCAAAATACATACCGACTATCGATTGCTCACTTTTCCCTGAAATGTCGGGGAAGGAAAAGTGAGCAAGCCTGACTGAGGTATGCTCGACAAACATTTGGTGATCGTTCAAGTAGGAAACTCACGCACTTGATAGTTCGGGCATAATACTCAAAAAACCGTGATACTAGATGTGTTTTCATCCACCTCTTACGAAAAATGGTAATATACGGGCCAATTTGCTTGCGCTTGGACTAATCCACCCCGTACCAGCACATGTAACATTTCATAGTACTCGTAAACGTTTAATATATTCAGCATCAATGTCAAAAGCAGATTACAATCTTTTGTTTCAGCGTATTTGTATATGTCTTGCTTCTTTTCCTCGATATTTTTCAAATTTAGGATAAAAAGAATTCACATGTTCTTTTCATGTACAGACCTGTAGTCACATTTCAAGGAGAAAGATCAGCTGCCTTTATAATTGCTTCTATGCATTCAACAACTGATGCCTTGTTTGTCATTGCCGTTATTAGGGCTTCATGAAGTGTGCTATTGTTTTTCAGTAGTGAAGCAGCAAACAGAACCTGCAAAATTTTAATCAGACAATATAGTGGTCATGCTTGAATCAACACAGAAACACTATAACGTATGTTCGGGTAATTTAGAAGTGGCAAAGCCAACAATCTCTGATTTTGTGTGTGTGTGTGTTGAAATTTTTATATGTTTTGAGTGTGTTAACCACAATATGTGACCGGTTTTAGACTCACCGCCCATCTTGTAAGGTTCTGTTGCTGGTCTTTGCTAAGCGACGGCTTGCTCCTGTTAAGAAATCTCTGTAGAAGATGAGCAGCTGTTTCCTTTTATTTTAATGGTTCCGGAAAAGCGCTGAGTTAAGTCCCAGATAGTGTTTTACTAAACCTGTGAAGGGAGTGAATAGGTCAGCTGATTGGCCTACAACTTTTATCATACTTTCACTTCCCTTCTGCTGCCAGCAGCCATTGCTACCACTGCCAACCTGAGAAATGCAACTACTTGTGAATAGTTTCTTTTTCTGGCGAAAATTTCAGAAGCAATGTTACTTTGTGTGAAATATTACTAGCAAGCAGCACAGACATAGGAGTTGAACATTATGGTTCAAGCTCGAAATTCTACCATATATTATTTGATTTAGTGGGTTCAAACTCTCATTTTGTACTTGTTTTAGACAATTTTAACACATATACAATAGTCTGAACTAAAATTATTTGGGTTCCGATGAGCCTGTAGCTAAAGCATTACATTCGCCTTTCATTAGCAAGTAATTAATTGATTGTAGATGAGATTCTTTTGAGGTTGATACCTGTCGAGTTCTTTTAGTCGAGCTGGCCACTGTAGATCAGTTTTTCCAGCCTTTCATCCGTCAAATGACATGCTCTTTCAATATCCAGTGAATATCCAAGGATGGGAAGACCAATTAGGTAGGAAACTGAAATTCACTTTGTACAGATTAATAGCGGAAAGTTGATGGAACGCAAGAAGCACAACAACAATAACAACTATGTCTCAGTCCCTAACAAGTCGAGGTTCCGTTATATGAATCCTCAATTTTTCATTCAAGCTCAACTCATGTCATCATCATAACCAAATAAAAATAAGTAAAAAAATATCAAGAACTGGAACAGGATGTCACCTAAGAAATGGGCTGCTTCATGTCTGGCAATTCTCTCCTGGTAATCAGGAAAAAAGCGTGAAAATCCATCAATGGCAGCCTGAAGGAGCCTACATAATGAATAAAAGAATGAGCCATAACGACCTGCATGCAGCAGAAAAAATTCAACTGAATATATCTTCTTTCTTGACAGATATCTTAAATATTAAGGAGGTTTTGAAGACGTATTCATTATGAGAATCAGAAGAACACCTAAAATCTATGACTTACCCTGGGAAGTACTTCAATTCCCAGAACTACTAAAGATATGCTTCCGATCAAGTATGGAGCAGAAGAAACCCCAATCCTGAAAGCATAAGGAAGGAATCAACAGTATGACCTGCATGTATCTGTCAACTTCTATACAGAGAGAGGAGCATCAACGTACTTCACAGCCCATCAGGGTGTTGGAGTAACAAGATCAATGAAACAAAATAATCTGAGAATTGCACTTTCTGTACATTTTCGCAAATAACCTCCAAAAAATATTTTAGTAAAATAGCTTTTGGTAGATCTTACTACAGGCCGGTGGCATTTTTTGAGGTCAGAGAGCAATATAGGTAATAACATTATCCTGCACAAGATGGGATTGCCATACAGGTATTGTTTAGGAGGATATTTTGGAAGCAATTAACTAGTTCATCCGTAAAAAGCTCAAGATAGCGTAATTTTACTGCAACATTTCCCTTTACATATTACAAATTTGAATTAAGCAAATAAAAAGTGGTGTTGAGTTGTTTAGACAAAAATAGAAACTAAAATTGTGAACTGCCAAAACTAAAGGTTAATTGCTAAAAAGATGGGACAGTGTTATTTATTTATCATGGTTCTGCAATACACATTCTCACATGCATGTGAAGCACATTGAAATATTTTTTCAGGCCGTTCACACGATTCATCAACATGGCATTGAAGTAGCATGGGATCCTAGATTTGAGTCTTCTTATCACCCACCACCAAATATATTTTCACGTATTTTAAGCCAATTAAGACAGAATCAGGTGCCAAACAGGCTTTTACCAGAGTGCTCTGCTCCTTAAGACAAAAAACTACTTAGATGTAATCTTGGAACTTCAAAAAAAAAAAAAAAAAAAAAAGGAGCACAATGAACAGCAGAAAAGTAGGCTAGTAAGAGAAATTACCCCAGGAAGTTGGCCAGCAAGAAGACCCAAAAAAATCTGTTACTGTAAAAATAGAAAAGCTGCCTGCATCACTGAACGAAATTAGTATCAAACAGATTTAAAGAACCGAGTCACAAAAACGTCAAATAAAAGAATATACCACATTAAATAAATGATTGTGAATTCAAAAAATGTAAGAACAGTGTTTCATAGCTAGGACCTGCTAGCTTACATTCATAGAACCATTTTTTATGTTTCAACAAATTAACAGCAATTAGAGTCATGGAATGTGTTGAAGGAAATGAGAAGAACAAGTTATAGAGCTGTAGTCGGAAATTCATTTGATCTTAGATATCCCCTATGTTCATTGTATGAATGAATCAACCCGATACATACCAATCACATATAATTAGCTTATCAATCTGCAGTACTAAGTACATTCAGAAACTTATTACAAGTTATTCAGAGACACTTATAGCAATAGGAGACTATTGGAGTTCAAGTGAATATCTTTCATTAGGTTCAATATGTACCAACATAACGTAACCTTGAGAAAAATGTTCTCCTTAATTATCACCCTTATGAACGCTATAGGAGTTACTAAATTAGCCACACAACCCCCAGGATACTGAACATTATCCGGAATTGAAGCTAGTTTTGAGTCTGATCCTCATCAGTCTAATAACAACACAGATTTCATCAAGAAACTTACATCATTTCTGACACTTGGGATTGCAAGGTTCTCTGCGTTCTTTATTCCAAGAGTTGTCAGCTCTCTAGAGATGTCTGCACCAGAAAATTTAAGACAATTGCAGCGGGTGTTACAACGTGTGCTAATTAAATAATTAGAGATAAACCATATTGTTCTTATGAACATGGTGTTTAGACCCATATGGGAGGCTAATATGTGGATAGCTCTTTCTCGCGCTTCACATTTTAAATGAAAACTGACCGTTCGACATGACATATGGTTGAGAACTCCACTTTTTGGCCCAACCTACTTCAACTAGCTGATCAAGCGACTCTTTGACAGCATTACTATCTTTCTACAATGAAGAGAATAGGCGCATAAAACAGTTAAGAGTAATTGCAGAAAGTATGATAGAAGAGATTTAATCATGGAAGACGGGCATAGACACATTGCAGTCAGCTTTTAATTCAGGCCACATATAGTTTTTTTTTCATTTTCCTTTTTTCAGGTTAGGAGCCAGTTGAGCAGCTTTAATCATATTGTTCATACTGAGAAACGAACAGTTCATCCATTGAGGTGATAAAGTTTAGAAAAGCTGTAGAACTCTTACCACTAACGATTTCCAATTAACCAGCTCTATTCAAACTGGCTACAACTTTTAATCCACAGAGATGACTAGAGCATGCTCAATTTTGTGGGCCTGGCTGATAATTTCAACCTTAAAATCATGCAAGACCTTGTTTAATCATCTTTCCTAAAAGAACTTTTCCTTGTCAAATAGTCCCTTAAGTAAAATTCAGAAGGTAAACCCCTGAACATCTTTCCTAAACCAGCTAAATCAATCTTTAACCCCTAAACTTCTTTTCACAAGCTAAGAACACTAGTGATTTACCAAAATGTTCCAGTGGCATATCCTACCGAGTACCAACACTAAAAATCGAACAAAAATTCAACTTGGAACATAACTCAGAGAACTTAGTTCTGTTTCAACTCATTCTCTTTTAGATTACCACCTTCCTTATTGTTCCCAGAATCCAATGTATATGAAAATATCTCTTCGATTAGCATCCTAATAAGAATTCATCTTCACATTCGATTTTTAAAGATCCCTCCCCTTCATCTTATAGAATCATATTATTCTTCACTAGATGCAGAGTTCAAGATGTTAACTTAATTTATAATGATAATTTGTAGTAGATGAAAAAAGAAATTTTAGTGAAAACAACATTTCGTCATTGCTCAAATGGACACTCAACTACGAGTCAATCCCTCTCTATAGTGATATCATTGTCACGAAAATTTTTATAGTTGTTATAGTGAGGTGTTGTTATATATGTATCTTAGCATTTGGCGTTTAGATATCATTTAGCTATTATAAATAAAAGTGTGCAAATATCTAGTTTTAATGATTACGTGTACCAAAAGAAGGAATGTATTTGTTAGCCAAGTTAATCAAAAGAAAAATAGAAAAGTATGAATGTAAGAAATAGAAAAAAAAAAAAAAATTAGTTTCCTCAGTGAAGTTACCACTATAAACTGTTTGGACACTATTTTAATATATTCCTTTATAAAGATATTAACACTTCAAGTACATGCCATGAAAATCATTAATGATGATTAGCATAAAAATTTTAATATTTATTTTTCACATAATATATTTCTTATAAAATATTATTATAATAATATTTTTTATCTTTTTTGATTTTTTTAATATTTTTATGTTTTTATATTAATTTTCAAATGTTTTAATTTTAGAATATTATTATAGAGAAGTAAAACATAACATGAAAAAGTAGATTCGAAGAAAATCAAGTTGTTATATAGTAAAATGCAGTTATTATAACGAGGTTTGGCGTATTAAAAATAATGTGGTAAAGTCATTTTTTGTATTTTGTTCGAATTTGGCATTTACAGCAGTCCACGTGAACTTAAATAATCCCAAAGCCAAAAGAGAGCCCAACCTGCTTTAAACTTGTTAATACTAAAAAGTAGTTTTATTTTTAGTGCTGGGATTAATTAAGTACATTTGGACGGATATAAATTTGGGATAAATTGTAAATATACCCCCTCAGTTTTACCCGATTTAAGAGCGGGCATACCCCTCATTAAATAAGTGGTGCATATATACCCTACGCCGTTTAACAAATGGTACATATTTATCATTTTCGTTAACAGACTGAACTTTAAAAAATAAAACTGATAAAAAGTTTGAAAATTTTTAAAAATATCACATGATTGTAAAGTTCCCTTTCGATTTTTATCCCTCGAGATATAATCCAGCAAAAATAATTCAATTTCTCTTTTAGTCAGATCCTTCGAACTCATTTTATGATTGAGCAGAAGAAGGATTGATTACACTACATTTGAGTCAGGTCTAGAGAGGTAAAACAAACTAAGCAAGATAAATTTTAAAAAAGCCGTGATATTTTAAATGTGTTTTAAGTTTGAAAAAATTAATATTTAAAATTTTTAAATTCAAATAATTTTTGTATATATAATTAAATTAATGAAAAGGATAAATATGCATCATTACAATGAAGCTATATGGTTGTTTTGTTAAACAAAGGATATATATACCATAACTTTTTTAACAAAGGGTATATCCGCTCCTAAATAGCAAAAACTTGGGGATATATTACCCTTTTCCATAAAAATCTAATAGGGATAAGTACAAAATAAAGAAATACTACTACTTTACTGCATAATTGCAATAAACTGTGTGTTTAAACAATTGAATGCCGACTAGATTAAAAGCTTTGGAAAAAACGGGGAATGCACCTTCGATGGCGGTTTGGAGAGCAGAAAAATCAACACCAGCAGCAGCAGCAGCTGCCAGAAGGAGGAAGAAGAAGCTCAGCAAGGTGGAGGCTCAATTTTTCCGGTGATTGTGGAAGAAGGAATTATTAGTGGACTACAACTATATTGTTGTACCAATACTTCGAGACAGTGCCGGCGCCGGCTTGTGGTCGTGAAGAAGTGAAAGAGATGATGCGAATTTGACATTTTTTCCTGAGATTATTTCTCTCTGTTTTCCTCAAAAACGTTTGAAATTTTTGAGAATAACCAGAAAGCTGTTGATAAGGTCTGGCGTGTTCGCTTAAACGACCGAAAGAAAAAAAACTCTTGCTCTCTACTCAATTATAAAAATAAATTTGAATTGGATCTCAATGAAAATGGTTTGGGTTGAATTTCAATAAAGAAAAGATTGAGCACAGAGGATTAAAAAAAATGAGTGAGGTAATTTTTTAAAGTCGCGTGCATTTTTAAATTTAAAAACCAAATTTAAGATTTTTTTAATTCAATTTGTTAATGAAAGGGTAAATATCGTCATTTGTTAGATGTCGAGTACATATACAGATAAACAAGTTTTGCTCCGATTCACTTTATTTTGGGATAGTCTTTATTTTTTACCACTCAAATTGGTGGTCTTTAATTTTACCCTTTAATATTTTAAGTAACATCTCAATTATATTAAATCAATAATTAAAAATATTTTTAAAAAATTCAAAAAAATAAATAAATAATGTAAGCGTAAGTTTGCCCTAGAGACATAAGTTGTCTTGTTTGAAACACATAGCACGAACATAAGTTGATATGCAAAGTTAAACCCTCTCAGCTTTTTGCTGATGACACAACTTTCCTAATGAATTTATGTGTTTGGTAAGGCATAATTTGATGTTATTGTGCTATGAGCGGTACATGTCATTTAGGCACAATTTTAATTGCGTGAGCTTACGCTTGCATTTAAAAAGCTGCAAGTACGTATTCTTAAATTTATGTGGTTGGCGTAAATTCGTATTATTGAACTTGTGCTTACTTACTTTCCAAACCCTGAGCATAATCTTGTGCGAATTCACGCCTTTAAAGAAAGTGACTTTGGCTCAAAAACATGTCTTGCGAATTTCATTTATGTCTTGCTAATTATTTTTTAATGTGGGGCATTTTGACCTTTTTGTCACTTAAAATAATAGAAAACATAAATTAAAAACTAAAAAATTTAAGGGATAAAAATTAAAGACACATTTAAAATAAAGAGCATTCATGCGAATATTTATTATTAAACGATGAGTTCTATAAATCACTTTTTAGCAGCCAGGTTTAATCGGCCTAAATCACAAAGTAAAAGAAAATACTTACCTCTTTTCCTTTTTAATAATTTCCAATTTATATGTAATAGTGTGAGCATTTACCGTAAATTTTTACCTTATTCTGAACTCTCTCATGATATGTTTTATAAATTTTTTCATATTTGGTTACTTTCTTTCTTAGAGAGAGGAAAAGACTGGACTTTTTAAAAAATAAAATCAAAAGGGGTTGCAGAACCATGGGCCTCATAAATAACAAATAAGAAGTTTGAAACAAAAAGCCAAAGAGAAGACTCAAGCCCAAATAAAAACAAAATGAACAACTAAACTATTAGAAAAACAAAATAGGAAACTAAAGGACACACACTCAAACTTTGACCTTAGCACAACTTGGTTTAGTCTTGTTTATGAATTGTCATATAACTGGATCCAAAAAAGGATCCTTTTTGATCATATTTTCTTCGAAGACTTCTGTAGAGCGCTTTTGATATTTTCGCTGAGGCCATAAACTTTCATCGGAGCCCTGCGACCATGGCCGACCCCATCACTGAGTGTTGAACAACCAACAAAACCCCCACCACCAATGTCAATACCAGCCAATTCTCATCCCTTCAGCAACAACATTTTAAACTACACTAATATGGTTAAGCAGCAAACTTTGAACAAAATGTAAATCCTACAAATTTACTGTCTCATTCAAACCTGCTACTTTATTACATGAGGCTCCGTATATAAAATGGTCCGAGAAGGAAGTGGCGACTATGGACACTATTGAGAACCTCCAACATGCGGTAGTAGAAATCTTGTATGGATGGTAAGAAGTATTTCTTTTGTAGTGCAACATCAAAGAGAATTATCGAGATAGGGCTTTTAAATCATTATATGTTATTAGGTTGTGTCATTGAAAGAAAGATTTTTGTCAATCTCACATCAAAACCTTCATATAATGTAAGGTAAAATGGAAACTCATATCGGATACATTTTATTTATGACTCTAAGTTTAATATAGAGGAGGAAACAACAAAAGTTATAGCTTGGATATCTTTTCAAGTTTGATGCCAACATATTTTATAAAGAAAGTGTTGTTCTAGTTTGCATCGGTAGGTACCCAAATACATCTTGATATGGCAACTACAAACAAGGCTAGACCAAGTTGTGCTAAGGAAAAGTTTTAGTTGATCAATTTCTTAATATGGTATCGAGCAAAAAAATCTCACATCGGTGATTAATGAGATGAGTAATTACTGCTTTATGTGTCTTACAGGCAATCCTCATACATGTTTAGTTTTAGGAGTTAAGTTGGGCCCAAGATCATTCTTAACATCCAGACAACTTGTAATTGCTAGTGTTAATACGAGTAAAGGTTCAAATTTTCAATTTTATTACTTACAAGTTTATTAGAAAATCTCTAGTACACATTTTGGCCTGAAAAAAAGAAGAAATGCACCCTCTTTTTTTTTGACAAAGGAACATATATCAATGCCTATATCATCTTCCCAAATTCTGCCCTGGATAAGACAAATATCATTTGCATCTAAATATATATATATATACAGCTAATTGTGTATATAAGAGATGCACAGTTTGAACTTTATTATTTTAGCTAAAAATTTATTTGACTAAAAATAATACATCTATAAGCAAGTTTTTATTAAATAAAAAAGATTTTCGAAAAATATTATACATATTTAAATAAATAGAATGAAATAAAAAGAAACACACAATTGCAACTCCATTAATTAATATGGAAGTACCTGTTCTGTTAACAAAAAAAAGGATCTCTAATTATGTTTTATTTTTCTGATTTAATCGAAGATAAAAATACACAACTAAAATAAGTAGTCATTGCAATCTAAAAAAATAACAAAATTACATTTGATACCATTTATTAGGATCTATACAAACAACAAACTAGAAAATATGAATGAAATTTTTTTTTTCATATTAATTTTATTATCCCGAAATATAAGATGTGAACAAAATTATTGAATTAATCGAACAGTAGATGAAACACTAGCTCCGCTCTATAGCCTTGTGCCCAATGCTTGAGCCTTTTCTTTTGGCCTCCCTTTCTTCTTCTTCAATGGCTGGGAGGAATTCGTGTTCACATACATTTTGTGAAAACCGTAAGCCACCACCAGCACCGGTAGAACCCTTTACCAACGGATACAGTGGGGCCGACGATAAAGTGTACGTATTTCAAAAATCACTTTCCTATATTCTTCTTGTAATATTTCCAAGAGCGTTTTATCTTCTTATTTTCTATGAAATAAATCTTTTGGAAATAATAAATTTATAAAAACAAAAAGAGTTGTTAATGAAATTATACGAAAAATCAACTTGAAGAAATCTCACTTTCAATGATTGACATTAGAGACGGAATGCAAATTAACATCTTTGAATCGGTATAGAACTTCGTTTTATACGTATATATATATATACACGAACACGTCAAGGATTACCTTCGAATGATATAATTGAATTCCCAAAAAAATTATAGAAATACAATAATATATTTTTATTCCGACGAACGCTATATTAACAAAGTAATAAATTTACTTATATTTACTCTTCTTTTCAGTTGGTTGCCATGTTTGAGTTTGGAATTTTCCACATGCATAAATAAATTTCTAAAACTAATTAAAAAGTATAGTTAATTAATGACCAAATATTGGTTGATAACTCACAAATTTGAATATAATAAGGAATGACATAAATTATATACCAAAAATATTTGGATTCAATTTTAAGACAATTAACCAAGATCATTCTTGATATACATTATGGTATTCTATTATCATCACATTATTTAGTTGACATGTAGTGAGTTTGTGAATTATTATATTATATAGTAACAAATGCAAATAATAATAATAATAATAATAATAATAATAATAAATGATTACCTAAGTCAATCAATGACCCAAATATGGAAGGTAAACAATGAATATACTATTCTAGATATATTACATATCAAATAGTCCCTCTTTTAGCAATATATCACCCATTGAAAATTGAGCTGATATATACAGTACAGATTAATCCACGAAAATTATTTAAGTATTTAAAAAATATATTTTTTTTTTTTTGATATGTTATATGTAATTATAATATAATTTTTTTAACAAAAAAGCATGAATTCAATTTATACAAAAAAAATAAAAAATTTAAAACTTAGTAAGAATTGGGCGAAATGCGTCATGGCGCATTTTCATCATTTATCCCAATTTATTTTAACCCAAATAATTTTTGGGCGAGTCAATGATTTGATCGTTTAATGCTTCAGTCAATTCGCATCCAATCAAACCAACTCGCCTATTGACTGCATCTATGCTTCAATGGAATTTAGGCTTTTTCAAATAGGAGTTTTGTGTGGTTACAAATTAAAAGCTTCATGGTAGATGACACAAACTTCGATATTTAGTATGTTATGAATTTCTTGAAAATTTCACACACCGTTTGCAGAAAGATCGAAACGAACTCATTGACTTTTTCAGAGAGTCCAAGCAACGTGAAATATTTGGCCCATAAACAATTGTCCCTCACTCCCTTTTTGATAATGGAAGTTGTCAAAAAGACCCTATTTTCCTTGAAATTCTTTAGTAGGTAGTAGATCAAAATAATCTTTTCTATTTTTTTAAATTTTGACTCGTTAAGTTTTTAACTTCCGTCAATTTGAGGATCGAAATTGTAACGTTTATATTAATTGAGTTAAATTTGCTTAGTCAAATTACAGGAATAACAATATCCAAAATTCACAACATTTTTCCTATTTCTTGAAAATTCACTCAAAACTTAGGAAGAAATCACATTTTTTTCATTACAAAGAAGTTGGAAGAAATCAATTCCATGAACTTCAAGCTTTTTGCCTTTTAGCAGTTGAAATATCTGAAGATCCTTCTCATCCTCTGTCAAAAGAAAGACAAATTAACAATTACTTGTATAGTTCAATTAATATGCTAAAATGCAAACAAAGTATAGCAATCCTAATATCTATGTTGTTCTAACTTTTTCAAAAATGTTATCACACCCGTGTTCGATCATTCAAATATACACAACTTTGTAATATCTGATACGCACCTGTCGGCATTCTTGAAGAGTTAGGAGCAACGCTGACTCATATCTCAGCTCAATCAAGATATTAAGTACATAGCACTATGGCATATAACACTTTGTTCAAACACAAGTAATCACATTTCGAAGATTGAAGGAATTTGTGTCTAGTGTCACAAGTAACATGGCAAATTAGATATAAGTGATCAAAATGTTACTATAACAGCTACATTTACCTACGCCTCAGTCACTAACAAGTTGGGATTCGGTAACGTGGAAAAAATCACATGAGAACAACACTTGTGTCCAACAGAAACCACCAATTAATATATGAACTTATATTTGACAAGATAAATACTGTATCTGCTAAAAGTTTGAGCAAATTCCTGATATTGCAAGATTAAAATTCCAGTGCATCCAAAAACCACAAATATCTTTGACTTGTCATTGTAGTAAGCTGTGTAAGATTGTCTTGAGAGTATTATCCACCTCCACCTGCATGTTAGTCAAATGTTGTTCCAAAGTTTTAAATTTTATAATTTAATTATATTTTACCTTCAATAAGTATAGGTATCAAACGGTTCTGCCCATCAAGGCTCGGACAAGCAGAAGGGAAGAAGTACCTAACTTTTTTTCTTCCGTCTCTGCTAGGTTTGACCTCTATTCTGCTATGATTTTCACTCACGTCATTGACGATGAGAGAATAATTCTCTCTTTTTAATCAGTAAACCAATTGTTGTAGCTCATAAGAACTAAGGCCAACATTTTCATATGGACAACTAAGCACTCTTCCTCCAACCATGGTCCTACAACATGCACCCCACTATATTTTTTTGCCATACATATTTATTATAAAGAAGAAAATTGCCAACTATTTATCTGATTCATGTGTTGTACCATATACATCTTGGAATAATAAACTAAAAGCCTATAAGTAATATAGGTCACGCGAATAACTTTGCTGTTGCTAAGCTCCACGGTTCAAACCTATCTGACACAAGCATCGATGGGGATGCAGTTTGAGCACGTGACACATAGGTCGCATGGAGACAAGCTTTCTTTGACCTCAAAAGAATTACAACAATCTAAAAGACAGCCTAGTGCATAACGCATCCACGTATTCAAGCGGGGCACAGGAAAGGACTGTATCCCAAAGGTGGGCTTCCTGACACAGCGTCATTTGCTGAATCAACAAAGTCGAACCCATGTCAATAAGTCACACAAAGACAAGCAACTACAACAAACTAGCATAAATTTTTAAAAGAAATTCTTACACTTGGAATTGGTTCTGATGGTAATGGTGAGTCAATTACTATGGGCAGGAAGTAAGCTGAACTTGCATCCTTTTGGTAAGAAAAATGAAGTCATTCTCATTTCCTAAACTGGCTCTTGATAAGTCCTTCTTGTTTTGTTTTCTATTCTCTCTTATTTTAGAAAAATCCATGGAGTAGTCTGGTACACACCCTTTTGATCCCAGTGTCCAAATTTATGGCACTGATAGCCATGGTCCAGTTTTCTTCTGCACAATAGAGAAGCTTTCAAATAAATAACTACACTCCACAATATTAATTCTTGAAAAGGTTATATTCTTATACACATACACAAGCAAAGCATTCATTAATCTCCATGAAAATATATACAGAAACAGAAAAGACTCTCAATTCTCGAATTCCCACAAAACTCATGACCCCCAAAAAAAGAAAAAAAAAACAGCAGAAAATGGCACAAGAAGACGTAACAATATGTAGAATAACAAAGATAGCCTCTTACCTCTTTGTGATATTCCATTGTTAGAGTATGAACAAGGAAAAAAACAAAAAAACTATTTTTTGAAGGAGAGAAGGGATTTTGTTTGGAGAGGATTTGTGTTGTTGGGAATTATGTTTATAGAACAAGGAGAAGTGCTGCTGGCTGTATTTCGTATTGAATATTATCAGCATTGATAGTGTTGGAATAGTTGAGATTCTTGTTCTTAATATCTCGGATCGAATCCTATTAATTAAAAATTTATGTTGAAAGCACCGCCCTTAGAAATGAATTTTGCAATATGCGAATCAAATTTAATCATAGGCAGTCTGGTCCATACATCGCGTAAAGGGCGGCCCGGTGCACTAAGCTTCCGCTATGCATAGTGTCCGAGAAAATTTGCACTACTAAAAAATCACTATTTTCAGTGACTATTCGAAAAATAATAGTGTTACCAGCGTGAAAAAATCGTGAAGTTTTCCACATTCCTTGAGTGATAATGCATTTCTGCATAATGTGTTTTCCCGGTATACGTTTCGATGAAATGAATGAAAAAATAAATGTTTTGTTACGAAATTTTCATTGATTAGCGGTGGAAAAATCTACATTTACGAGTAGTCTTGGGACTACAAGGGGTTTATTATATGAAATCTTACCTTGTATTTTGGCAAGATGCTATTTACGCTCGAACACAAATACAGAGGCAAAAAAAAAATTGTATCAAATATTCAAACAAATTGAATATAAAAACGTTAGTAATTCGATTGGCCCGATTAAATAAAATTTTATTTTATCGGCAATGGTTCAATTTCCGACCTTATAACTCTCTTTTCTCTTTTCCCATCCCTTGTAATTTAAGAATTAAAAAGACAAATTGGATGTTTGTCGTTGTCACCAAGGAAGATTCAGTATAAAGAGATGAGTGCACACCATCTCTATGCCTTTTTTGCATTTTTGGTTTCCTTTTCTTGCTGCACTGGCTAGTGACATTTACAAGGCTCAATGCTGGCTGTGACCCTTTTGACACGTTTTCTTAAGCAAAAGAATCATGACAATATTTACTTGCAAGCACTATCTACTCTATAATACTTTTTTAGGATTAATAAATTTCTTAAATGTTCATTTTTTTAAGAAGATCTTTTGAAATAATATATGATTATTTATTAGAATGGAAGTTTGAAAGTAATAATAAAGTTGTTTATGATTTATATATCACGAATTTAGATATGGCAGTCACTAATGTTTATATTAAGAAATAGAATTTGGACCTCCACCCTTTACGCTCTCTTGATGATTGAACCACAACCTCGAGTTAGAAGGTAAACGTGCTTACCATCACGATATTTGCTATGATCACTTGAATAAAAATATGGAAGAAATTATTTTAATTAATTGTCCAAATTCAAACATGTCAATCTCACGAAAATATTTTAAATATTAATTAATCATTAATTTCGTTATTATAAGCGTCAGTCGAGAATAAAAAGATATTATTTTGTTACTATGATACGTTTTGGTAACCTAGTATACCATTAGAAGGTAGCGCTTAATGTATTCGCGTATATATATGCGATAAAATGAAGTCTTAAGTCGGATTCAAAGATGTTTGTGATACATTTCTAATTTGAATATGAATGTCATGTCAATCGTCAAATATGAGATCTCTTCGAGTCTATTTCTCGAATAATTTCATTAACAAACTCTTTTTCCAGAAACAAATTTATTGTTTTTCTGAAAATATTTTCATGAAAAATAAGAAGACAAAACGCTCTTGAAATATCGCAATGAAGAAGATAGAAAGTGAAGAAGATGCGCATATATTTTATTCCTCCACTATATATTCGTTGGCGGAGGTTTTACCGATGCCAATGAATTGAAAGGAGGAAAGAAGAGATTGGAGGTCGAAAGAAAGGCCTAGCACTAATCTAGCACAAGGCTATGGGGTAGGAACTAGAACTTCATCTATGAGTTTGGCGGGTGAAGTAGGCACGGATATCAACGTCTAAGCCCCTGATAAACATATATTGAGCTCAACAAAAACTTCAATAACACACGAACTCCAATTATTTAATTAGTTCAAATCTTATATTTGGAATAGCATACAATGCGTGAGGGAAAAGTTAAAAAGAAGACTGAGCTAAAATAATGTTGTATCAAATGTGTTTTTTTGTTTTAAATGCAATAATTATTTATTTCAATTACGTATTTTTATATCCGATTAAATCGACAAAAAAATTTTTAATTATAGTATGGAATTTGCTAAATCAAATAGCTATTGCCAAAAATAATGATATTGCGATTGTGTGTTTCTTTATTTTCTTTTTTCAACAAAAATTTATATATATAAAAAAAAGAAAAGAACTTTCTTATATTTTATTATTTTTAGCCAATTTATTCTATAGTGTAATATTACTTGCAAGGACTATCTATCTGTCATGGTTTTAGGATTAATAAATTTCTTAAATGTTCATTTTTTTAGAAGATCTTTTGAAATAATATAGGATTATTTATTAGAATGGAAGTTTGAAAGTAATAAAAAAGTCTTTTGTTACACCCACATCAAATTCTCGACGTGTAGATGGCCTATTCGCGTGTTGGTTAAGAGTTTTGAATGTCATACATGCTAGAAAAAGGCTCGAGAAGGAGCCGGATAAATGACACGTCGAACCGTCGCGGGAAAGCGGGCGAGAGCCCCCTCCGCGATGGAATGCCACGAGAGGGAGGGTGCATGATGGCATCGTGTCACGGAGAGGCCGCATTCCAGCAAGTATATAAACTCACTCACTTCGGTTTTATGATATAACTCATATAATTTCGAGCCAGGAAAATAGGAGGAATGAGAATCTCTTATAATATTCGTCAGGTCTGTAGTGCAGCCCGGTCCAAACTCAAATTAACCGGATACCTAGGTATTAGCGACGGAGCATTCACACGGATATAGTTTCGTGAGGCCCGACGAATCATCGTGCTCACCAGGAGCTGGGTAAGTGGAATTGCTCCAAATTAGTGTCAACATACTCACCCAGCCCTAAGTTGAGTATTTCTCCCTTCACGGACTTTAGAGGAAATGGCGAGTTTGAGCCATTTTTAAAATAAGCCAAAGTTTGGGTTATATAAATATTAAAAGTGATATTTTCTTTCAGAATATTAGCGTATTTAGTTCTAATTGACATATATATGAATGCGGTTGGAGAAATAGCGAGTGCGACGGCTACGCCCAGGTAGTCGGGAGAAATCAGAGAAACGAAGATATGTAAAGCTAGTTCCTTGACAGGATTAGTAATCGATTATAGCAAATAGTGGCGAACTATAGAAGAAAGAATTGGAAAAGTATTGAGTCCAGTATGAATCTAGCAAGCATGTTTTATAATATTATGACCCATATTGAGAATAAAGAGATTAGTAAAACAACCTCGAGGCAGTCGAGATAATATTCGAGATACAATATAGCTCGAGTATGAGAATCGGTTTTAATGAAGAAAAGAGATTCATAATAGAATATCAAAACATGGATAGTATTTTTAGATCAAACATGCTTGCTATATGTGATTATTGACTGTTGAACACATTTTATTGCTATAGAGGCACCCTTAGAACCCTACTTTACTTAGCCCGGGGTTAATAGGCGTGGCCGACTTCGCCTTGGTGAGGATACGTCCTCAGTGGCATGCGTCTGCGGTAGGGCAGTGGGATGTAGCATTCCACATATGAGTGCAATCAGAAGCATAGCATTATAGCTTACCCGTCGACGCTTGCGCCCAGGTGCAGATTACAAATACAGTTACGATGAGTCTCGGACTCTCGGAATCTGATTATAATCGAGACCCGAAGGCAAGCGCATACCCGGGTAGGTAGAGGTGCTCGTAGTTAGTAGGCAGAGTGGGGTGATTTACTTTTGGGCCAGTTTTGGCCGGGTAGGGGTATATAGATTGTGTGTTGGTTGGCAGCCGGCTTATGAGATGGTATAGGTCCTTGTATATGTTATATATGTGTGTGTGTATATATATATATATATATATATATATATGTTATTTATTAAGTGATAGGCGGCCAGTGCCACGTCGGCAGGTATGCTTCTACCTTACCTTCGGTACAAATAAGCTTATTTCGAGATCCATGACCCGAGGCAGTTTCGGTGCTACGCTATTCGAATTACTAGTATTATTGTTTATATTCGAATTATGTTCGGTTTGCTTTACATAGTCGGTACCGAGTGAATGCCGGCACCCGTTGGGGCGTACTTGCACACGGTACCTATAGACGGGCGACCACCGTGATTACAGCCGGCGCGAGTCGTCGGCTCTGTC
This sequence comes from Datura stramonium, assembly GCA_018107945.1. Lineage (NCBI taxonomy): Eukaryota > Viridiplantae > Streptophyta > Magnoliopsida > Solanales > Solanaceae > Datura > Datura stramonium. The sequence continues at coordinate 83,954 of JACEIK010003035.1, read as the reverse complement.
ATTGAACAAATATTCGAGTTTATACCATTTTCTTTTGTTATGTAATGCGGGCTAGGTGAGCCTGTCGACCATTTCTCCGATATTCTTAGAGCTTGCCGATTGTGTATATATCTCACAGTGGCTAGTTGTGCAGGTATTGTGGGCGTGCATATGTTTTAGTTGTTTATGTTGGCCCAGTGTAGAGCCTTATCAGGTGTGGTAGTGACCTTGTCGGTCATGTAGCTTTACAATATTATTTGATTCGAAGTAACTAGTCGGCATGGTGGCCTTGTCGACATGGGATGCTTTTATATTGATGAGATTTTGGTTATTGTTGTAGTATAGGTGGCTATAGGCCTAGCCGGTCGGGGGTGTATTTACAGCCGCTATATAACCACGTTGATTTCATTGAATCGGAAGTTCGAGCCGACGAGGCACTGGGAGTGCTTAGGCTCGGTAGTCTAACGATTCGAGTCACAGAAGGCACAGTGCGATCATACCCCAAGGCGGGCGTGAGATTTTTATGTGATTTATATATCACGAATTTGGAATGTAAACACCTGTGGTCCGAGCTGTATTCTGACCAGCTATTTAGCCGTTGATTTCGTGAATCGAGTTTAGGCAATGGGAGCACGAAGTGCCAAGCCATTAGTCTAACAGTTCGAGGTCTAGAGGGCACCGGTGCCGAGACATACCCTCAAGAGGCGGGCGTGAAGATTTTTATGTGATTATATATCACGAATTTAAGATATGAAAGTAGTCACTAATGTTTATATTAAGTAAATTTTGAGTGTTTGGACCTCCACCTTTACGCTGCATCTTGATGATTCGAACCCACAACCTCAGTTGAAGATAAAACGTGCTTACCATCGAGTAACTACTACGTCACTTAGAATAAAGCGCTGACTAAAAATTATTTTTAATTAATTGTCAAATTCAAACATATCAATCTACGAAAATATTTTAAATCATAATTAATCATTAATTTTCGTTATTATAACGTCAGTCGAGAATAAAAAGATATTATTTTGTTACTATATTTTGTTTGGTAACCTAATTATACCATTAGAATATAGCAGCAATGTATTCGTGTATATATATGCGATAAAATGAAGTCTTACGCCGGATTCAAAGATGTTTGTGATACATTATAATTTGAATATGAATGTCATGTCAATGCGTCAAATATAAGGATCTCTTCGAGTCTATTTCTCGAATAATTTCATTAACAAACTCTTTTTTCCAAACAAATTTATTGTTTTCTAGAAAATATATCATGATAAAATGAAGACAAAACGCTCTTGAAATATCGCAATGAAGAAGATGAAAGTGAAGAAGATGCATATATATTTTATTCCTCCACTATATATTCGTTGGCGGAGGGTTTCACGTCTTGGGTGAATTGAAGAAGAGGAGGAAGAAAGGAGTTAGGAGGCCAAAAGAAAAAGTCTCGCACTAATCTAGCACAAGGCTATAGGACCGGAACTAGAACTTCATCTATGAGTTTGGCAGGTGAAGTAGGCGGATATCAGCGTCAAGTCTGACAAACATATGATGAGCACCGGCCAAAAACTTCAATAACACGGAACTCAATTATTTTAGTTCAAATCTTATATTTTGAATAGAGCATCATTGAGGGAAAAGTTAAAAAGAAAGACAAGCTAAAACAATATTTGTATCAAATGTGTATTTTTTTTATTAAAAACATTAAAATATTAAAAAAACAAAAAAAACATGTAATTTAATTAAAATTAAAAAAACTAAAAAAATTAATTAGAGTTTCATTAGTTTTGCTAAATCAAACAACTATTGCCAAAAAATGATATTGCGATTGTGTGTTTCTTTATTTGTTCTTTTTCAACAAAAAATTATATATATAAAAAAAAAAGAAAAAGAACTTCTGTTATAAACATATTTGTGTTATAGTGAATGTCACATAAAAGTATTTGTATTATACTAGATACATGTGTTATATCATTGTGAGAATCTATCTTTTGAGGAGAAAAGTTAGGAGAAATTATCTCTATAAATAGAGGGTTCTCTTTCATTGTATTTCATCAATCAAAAATAAGAACTTCTCTCCCTTCTCCTTTCTTTACAATATTCTTGTTCTTTCTTTTATTATTTCATAACACGTTATCGATCACAGTCTGCCATGAGCACTCACTTTGAAAATCTAAAGGTAAGAAAAATCAAAGTTTTCTTAGAAAGAAGAAGGTTAGTATTTTTGATATTTATGTCTTTACTAATAACAAGATCGATTTTGTACATGAATTTGAAAGAAGCGACTTATTGATCACTTTTGCAATTCATGTCTCATATTCCGGAAGAACAATATTGTAATATGTTTGTTCTGAGCGAATAATATGTGTGAAAATATATTTGTTCAGTGAGAACAATATTGTGAAAATATGTAAAGAAATCATCAGTATTTATATGCATACCTCGATTTGCTTAGAAGTAGCAATATCTTAAAAGAGGTTTTAAACTATCATACCTTATGTGGTTAAGGCATATTTAGATGATCATGTTCGGAATCTGAAAATGAGAAGTGAGAAACTTTAGATAAATGTTACAAATATAGATCTAATACAGATCTAGTCCTTGAAGTGAATGTGACAATACTTAATAAAATCTTGAAATTTACTCACGAAGTAGTAAATGCGAATTTACTTCAAAGTAGTAAATATGAAATTTACTCCTAAGTAGTACAGAATTTATGACTACTCTGAAGTAGTAAGACTCTTCAAAAGTAAATCTTGCAATTTACTCTGTCTTACAATTTACTCACAGTAGTAAAACGCAATCTACTCTCAAAACGGTAAAAGTTTGAAATAATGAAGTTTAAAACTCAATAGTTGCGGTGATTTCTTGACACCTACGGTGTACGAATTTACTTTCATGACACCCATTAGTGTCCAAATAATATTATGAAAAATAAATTGAAAGCTCTGAAGAGTATATTTATTATTATGTCATTCATCCCGTATTGTAGTACAAAGTTGTTATGATTAAAACACAAATTGTAGTAAACATGAAGTTTACCAACAATAAAAATGGTTATCATATTGAGACTACAAATAATTGAAAGATTACATATCTTCAAATTACTATGAGTAAATATGTATATGAAAAGTTACGGTTGTACTGAAATATACGCATGATGAAATTACATGCTATAATAAACCAGTTTATTGATGTAAGAGTGACACTTATTAAATATGAAATTTACTAAAATAAATAATACATGTCATAGTAAACTGAAGTTTACTAATATGGATAAATCTCAAAGCAAGTTATCCAATTATGAAGACATTTGTTTGATTGATTATAAGTCATAGCACATACGATATTCAAAAGATGAGAAATATTTTTCTCACTTAAATATAGGCAAGATAAATGTTACTACAATATCTATTAGTACCAATTTGATTGAAGGCTTTGGGAAAGTCAATATAATCTTGCCTAAGGAACTAAACTCATCTAAGTAATGCCATGTTTCTGCAGTCTTCGAGAAATTTGTTGAGTTTTAAAGATATCAGTGAAATGGTTATCATATCAACATAATGGATGAGATGAATCACAGATATCTTGGTATCACCAAGAATGTCTGCACAGACGAGACATATGTTATAGAAAAGTTCCATGCTTTATCTTCGGCAGCTGGACAAAAATTAGTGCAATTGAGGCACATTATATAGTAAACTAGAAAGTTTACTAATTTCAATACTTTTGTGCTGGCATGATCGTCTAGGACATCACGGATCAATAATGATGAGGCGAATTATGAAAATTCAAATGGGCATCCGTTAAAGAACTTGAAGATTCTGCTTTCAAATGGTGAATTTCTTGTAGTGCTTGTTATCGAGGCAAGTTAATTGTAGACCAATCTCTAAAAGAGTTGAGATTGAGTCCCTGCATTCTTGGAGCGCTACATGGGGATATCCCCATGGACTGTCCACCACCTAGTGGGTCGTTTAGATACTTCATCGTCTTTAATAGATGCTTATAGATGGTCTCATGTGTGCCTATTGTCCTCTCGCCGGCACAGCGTTTGCAAATTATTGGCACAAATAATACGGTGCAGAGCACGATTTCGATAATCGGAATTAAGTCGGGTCGCGCGATAATCTTTGCGAGTTTTCATCCCAAGCGTTTAATGATTGTGCTTATCGGTGGGATAAAAAGTTGAACATCGTGTAGCTCGTGTTCAAACTCAAAATGGCCTTCTTAAGTCACTATTAGCGTGCGCAATTGATAGCAAGTCCATTGCTCATATGAAACTAAGTTTGTAAAATACTTGTTTGAGGTTCGTACGGTCTGCGTATTTGCAACAACTGTTCGTCTACGGCCAAATGAATAATCATAATTTTCTCTGTTACAATTGGTTTTGGGTCAGAACCTAATATTTCTCATCCGAGAATTTTGGATGTGTTGTATATGTGCCTTGTCGCGCCCCATTTTCCTTGGGAGAAGCGGGATTCGACATGTGGCGTCTCTTAAGGGTTGAAAATTGGAGAGAAGTCCACCCTAGCAATTTAAGGTGCGTTAGGGCACCATTAAGTTAATAATTTCTGGAGGTAACCGAGTCGGGTAGGGGGCAATTGCCTCGAAAGGAAGGTGTTAGGCACCTTTCAAGGTTCACAAATGTGGTTCATTAGTACTCATTAAATGGGGATTTTACTAAATGAGCAAATAAATTGATTTTAATTTTTTTATTTTTTTTATGTATTTTAATTGTATGTTTTAAGATTTAATGAAATATTTAAACAAATAAATAATTTAAACTCATGGCAGCGAGAAGAAATAAGTTTGAACAAAAAATGAATAACGGTAAAATACACATAAAAATAAAAGCAAATAAAAGACAAACAATAAAAAGACAAAACAACCAAATATATAATTATTTTAAAGGTGGGGCCCGAACCTCACGGGCGCCTACGTATCCTTGGGAATCGGGCGAACGTAGTTCTCACAGAGGTTTTAACCTAATGAGATCACCCCGTGCGACTAAATAATATTTCGTAACCTATCGAGTTATCATATTATTCGGCGGGCACGATTATGCATTTCCCAACTACCCACCTAATTGATTTAATTATTAACTTAAAACGTTTAAGTGGAAAAGACTAACGCCTTAATGTGTGTCTACCCGTCCCAATCTTAAGGTCAAGAGGCATTGGACAATTATTTTGAGTTTGGGGTTCTAAAAATTCTTAGGTTGTAAATAATAAAAAATGTGATTTCTAAAGAGATGAAGTGAGTTTCTATAAACATACTCTAATGCAAACATGATAGACTTTATTTTAAAATTAAAATATGAGTAAATGCCTTAACACAAAGAATGCAGGTTAATGAAATGACATGGCCTAAAATGAATCCAGAATGCAGACTAATGAGAACAACATTTAACATAAATATATAAGCAGTTTAAAAATGAGCAATTATAATGATGTTTAAGTAAAAGTAGGTTTTAAATAAATTAATATCTTAACCTAGAGGCATGATTTCTATGTTTTTAAAGGGGAGATCTTGCACGCATTATTTAAAACCTATAAGCATAATTATAGATAGATTTTAATCACTACAAACAGTGTTTAGAAGTTGAACATAAGCATACGGTAAATTATTTAAAACCTATAGACATGATTTCTATGTGTGTGTTAATCTATATGCATGATTTATAGAAGAAGTAATTGAAATCGTGTTACTCTATGAGCCAGATTCACAGCGTTGCCTCTTATTATTAAAATTAAATTCCTATGGGCATGATATCTGGTGCCTCTTAATTATTAAATTAAATTCCTATAGGCATGATGTATCTATTGTTGCCTTTATTATTAAAATCCTATAAACATGCATTCTAGGTAGATCTACTATTAAAAAAAAAAAAATATACCAATCCCCATCCCCATAGACCTATTTTCACTATTGTTATATGTTTATTACACTTATTACAATCAGATGAAAAATAAATAAATAAATAATACAACACATGATACTAAATTAATTAAAAATCCCATAGGCTCTCCCGTCGGCAGATTCTTCGGTAGATCGAGGCAGATGGTACCTGCTCGAAGGTTAGTACAATCATAGATGAATAATAATAAATTAAAAATTATTTATGACTCAATACCACAACTTGACTTTGTAAAGTGAAGAGTAGAACTTCCTTTCGCTTGTACCAGAGAAGAAGTAATATTTTTATTACTGGGGGGGAGAGCCGTAATGTGTAGAGAATGAGTAAAGAAGTAATCGTCCTCTCTCCCCCTTTTCAAAAGAGGATGCATGCTTATATAACAAAACTAGTAGAAAAAGTTAAGGGAAAGGCGATCATTTAGCCTAATTAATTAAAGAACTTCCTTAATTAACAAAAATGGTAATCAAAATACTTATTTACCATAAATCAAATAATTTATAGCAATTAATAAAATCACATTAAAGGAGGAATCTTTTAACAAAATCCAACCAGACTTTCCTATAATTAAGGGCGTACTAAAACAATTGAAGGAAAGTAATAATCAATCACACAAGTCCGCTTCCTTTAATTCCAGAATGGATATTTGGCATATAATCAAATCAAACTAATACAGAATTTACACCCAAAAATAGGATCAGGAGTCACCACCAACAGTTGAGTACCAAGTTGTTTCCCAAGATAAAATATTTGGTTGCCATATTTATCATATAACATTGTCAAGCTCGAATAGGCAAGATAATCAAGGAGGGGGTAATATGAAGCTGTAAAAAAATACCGGGGCAGAATGAAATGCAGCCACGAGTTGGAGTACAGAATAACTTTTTTTCAAGCAGAGTTCATAGAACTAATTGAGTAAGGTTTTGGGAACATGTAAGCACATGGTATATGAATACAAGCAGGTTTCAAAACATAACAAACCCAGATTATCAAAATGTTAGGATAACACTAAGTCTCATAAAGTGATTTCTTTCATGTGAAAACTCAAACATATAAGACATGTAATTCCATTAATCCGACTGATTTCGCAGAAACATTAACAAGGTTAGAATCAGATTTTTTATGACGTTTGAACTCACTTAAATTAAGTAATATTTGCAGTAACAAAAGCAAACAATTAACTTAATCAGATTAGGTAAGCCTCGAATAATAGCAGATCTATGCACATTCACGAGATAAAAATAAATAAATAAATAAATAAAAAATAAAACTAAACATTAAGAGGTGGAAGAGGATGGTAGGAGAAAGGAGAGGAAAGAGAGAGGAGTCGGCGGCTGCATCGTTTCCCGGCGTAGTGGTTAGTCTGTTCTTTCTGACGAAAGGAGGTTTCCGGTTGTTTTGGGTGTTGTTACGCCGGCGTAGTGGTGTGGCCGGCCGGAGAGGAGAATAGAAAGGGAGGTTGCCGGCAGTCGCCGGAAAAAATGGAGAATGAGGTTAGACGAGGGAGAGAGGATAGGAGAGACGAAGAGGAAGGCGTGGTGGCTGTGGTGAGGTTTCGCCGGCGTTAATGGAGGTTGGTGGCCGGTGAGGGGAAGAAAAGGAAATGGAGAGAGGAGGGATGGAGAGAGGGTGGTGCGGCTGGTTTTCGGTGGTCCGGCAGACTTGGCCGGAAGTAGAAGGAAAAGAGGAGATGGGCGGCTGCTGATTTTGGAAGAGGAAAATGAAAAAGATATCTTAGGGTTTTGGGGTGTAGGTGATGAAATAGGAAAATAGTTTAGGGTTTAATTTTGTCCGTTGGATTAAATAAAATGAACGGCTAGGATTGATTCTTGGATAAATGGTCGGGTTGGATAGTATACGGGTTATCCGGATTGACAAATTGGAGTTGAATCAAATAGATGGCTGAAATTGAATTTAAATAGTAGCCTGAATTGATAAAAATGACTCAAATTCACATAAATTGAATAGAAAGTGGCCAGATTTGAAATGAATTGAATAGCAAGCGGCTAGAATTTAAATAAATTGGATGAAATGAATTTAGCTGCTATTTAATTAATAAATATACTACATTTTGTAAATAATTTAATAAATAGATAATAAAATAGTTTAAATTATAGAAAAATCATATAAATATTATTATTAATAAATAAATCCTAAATTTAAGTATACTTATGTAAATATCATATAATTAAGTATTATATTTATAGATAATTTAAAGACTAAAAATAAACTCAAGTTATCCAAATATTATAAAAATCATATTGTTAACATAAATAATTTATAAATTCGAGCAATATTATTAGTCAAATAAATTTATAAAATTTAGTAAAATTAGGTAAATAGTTTATTAAATAAATATATATTTCAAGATATAAGGGTGCATATTAAAGCAAATACATTATATGTACAGTAATTATTTAATATCAACACTTAAAATTAATATAAGTCATATATATGTAATAATTTTCACAATATTATGATAATAAGTTATTTTATAAATATAAAGATGCATAACTAATTTTTGCGTAAAATAAATAAATAAATAAATACATATTTAAACGGCATATTAGGCGTAGGTAGGTCAAAATTGGGTGTCAACATGCAGTAGCACCACCATATTGCACAAAAATGGGTCCCCAAAGAAGGTTAGGAATTTATGTTGGGTTTGAATCTCCCTCCATTATTATTTACCTTGAACCATTAAGCCTTGGAGATATGTTCTTGCTTTCGATTTGTAAATTTTCGGTTTGATGAGACAATTTTTCCAAAATTAGGGAGAAAATTGTGAAATCAAAGAGAATTTTGTTGAAAAATCAATAACATCGTCTTGATCCACGTGCTTCTATTTGTGAAGCGAAAATTTAAGGGTATTCATCTACAGAAAATTGCAAATCAATGTCAGAGCTTCATTCACAGATTTTAAAATAATTATTAAATCACACATATTCTATGAGAGAATGTCCCATTAAGATTGATGTCACGGACCATTTATAGTGTCATAGCCAATGAGTCAAGCAAAACCTAAAAGTGGTAGACCATTGGGTTCTAAGGATCGAAATCCTAGAAAAAGAAAAATACATAGCAAAACTGACACTCTGAAAGAGCCACATATGGAAGTTGAACTTGAGCAGTACATTAATAAATCAATGAGCACGAGACTCAAGAAAATGAGAACTGTCATAAATTCAAGTGATCTTGGGAATTAATCGATCAAAAATAGTGGTGGATTATGTCTTTGCATATAATGTTTTTAACAAAAAATCATGCAAGATAGTGAGGGTCTTGAACCTCAATGCAGTATGAGGAATACCGACAAAGGAAATTATTGGCCAAAATGGCAAGAAGCAATTCAATCGGAATTGAATTCCTTGTCAGCGTGAAGTTTTGGACCTATAGCTCAAACACCTAATGGTATTAACCTGTTGGCTATAAATGGAATATTCAATCATGAAAAGAAATAAGAAAAATGAAGTACAAAGGTACAGCCTTATTGCGAAGAGATTACAAAGGCACGAATTGTACATTTATGAGACATACTCACGGATTATAGATGCAATAGCGTTGCGTTATCTTATTAATTTCTTTGTCCATAGAGAGGCTTGAACTGCATTTGATGGATGTAGATTACAACGCTCTTTATGAATCACTTGATAATGAGATATACATGAAAATCCCTGAAGGATTTAAAATGCATGAAGCATATCATTCAAAGTCTCGGGAAATGTATTCAATTAGATTGCAAAGGTGTTGTATGGTTTGAAGCAATACGGACGCATATTCAGTATAACAGTCTTGTGAGTATTTATCTAAGGAAGGTTATACAAAATGATGAAATTTGCCCATGTGTTTTTATAAACAAAACAACATCGGAGTTTGTCATACTAACATTTTATGTAGATGACATAAACCTGTTGGAACTCCAGTAGAGCTTCGAAGGCAATTGATTATTTAAAGAGGAATTTGAGATGAAAGACCTTGGAAAGATAATTATGTCACAATTGCGCAATTGAGCATTTAATGGTGTCTTTATTCATCCAATCGCCTATACGAAAAGGTGTTTGAAATTTGTGGATGGCGCACATCCATTAAGTACTCAGTGATTTGTTCAGTCACTTGATGTGAATAAGGATCCATTAGGCTCACAGGAAAGGAATGAAGAAATTCTTAGTCATGAAGTACCATATCTTAATGCAATTGGTGTACTAATGTCTTTGCCCAACACTACAGGCACGATATATTGTTGAGTTGTTGTTAGCAGGTACCGTTGCTTCTACAAAGGAGGCATTGGAATGGGATAAGCTTACATAATGTGGTATCTCAAAGGGACTACCGATATGAACATTCTATTCTAATAATTGCGGTCCCGATCTTATTAGTTATGCGTGCGGGGTATTTATCGACCACACAAAGCTCGATCTCAAAGCGCTACGTGTTCATATGTGGAGAATCTGCCATATCTTGGAGATCTCAGCAGTCTCTTCTGCTTCATAATCAAATCATGCGAGATAATAGCTATTCATGAAGCAAGTCGAGAATGTATGTGGTTGAGGTCCATGATACATCTCATTAGAGAAAAATGTGGTTTTAATTTGTGACAAAGTATCCACAATTTTTGTATATGAGAATAATCATGCATAGCACAACTAAAGGGAGGATTCATAAAATGAGATAGGAAACGAAGCATATCTCGCCAAAATTTTCTACACATGAGCTCCAAAAGAATGGTGATATCAATGTACCTTGAATTGGATTCAAGTGACAATGTGGCTAATTTATTCCCCAAATCTCTATAAATTGCAACTTTCAAGAAGATGGTGCGGAAGATCAGGATAAAAAAATTGAGATGTTCTAATTGAGGAGTGTCTTTTTCATGCTCTTTCCTTACGAGTTTTATTGCTGAGGTTTTCCTTATGGAGTTTTTAATGAGGCAACCAAAAATGCGTATTATTAGATATGTGTACTCATTTTCCCACTGAGTTTTCTCCTTCAGGTTTTTCTAAGTAAGGTTTAGCAGGGCACATTATCTATCAAATAGACATTAAGGGAGTGTTATAAACATATTTGTGTTATAGTGAATGTCTATAAAGTATTTGTATTGTGCTGGATACATGTTTCATCATTACCGAAAGTCTATCTTTTTCCGGAGAAAAGTTAGGAAAGTATCCCTATAAATAGAGGGGTTCTCCATCATTGTATTTCATCCCACGTCAAAAAGAAATAAGAACTTCTCTCCTTCTCTCTTTCTTTACAATATTATTGTTCTTTATTTTATTATTTCATAACACTTTCTTATATTTTATTATTTTTAGTCAATTTATTCTATAGTGCTCAATAGTACTTCAAGACTATATCTATCATAGTTTTGGATTAATTTCTGTGTTCCATTTTTTAGAATCTCTTTTGAAATAATATGATTATTTTATTAGAATGGAAGTTTGAAACTAATAATAAGTGCGTTTTATGTAGTTTATATGCTAATTTAAGATATGAAACGATCACTATTTTATGTAAAGATATGGTACATGCGCCTAACTCAACCCCAAAAGCTAGCTCATGAGGGGAGGATTGCCCAGTCCATATAACAATCATGGTCATTCCAAGCCAATGGGACTTTGCTTGCTAACACCCCCTTCACCCGGGCCGGCCAGCGTGTGGACAGGAAACCTGACAGGAATGGACTTGGCTCACGATACCATGTAAAGATATGTACACAAGGCTCACTCTTCAAAAGGCTAGCTAAGGTGAGAAGGGGAGAGATTGCCCAAGTCCATATAAACAAACCATAAGTCCATTTACAGCAATGTGGGACTTTAACCCACTTTAACAGTTTATATTAAATAAATTGGACCTCCACTCCTAACTTTCTGCTCTCTTGATGATTCGAACACACAACCTTGAGTTGAAGGTAAACGTTCTTACCATCGGTAACTATACAATCACTTGAATAAAAATGTGACTAAAAATTATTTTAATTAATTGACCAAATTCAAACATGTCAATCTAAAATATTTTAAAATATTAATTAAATGCATTAATTTAGGTATTACTGTAACGTCAGTGATAAAAGATATTATTTTGTTACTATATTTTGTTTGGTAACCTAATTATACCATTAGAATGTAACACTTAATGTATTCGTGTATATATATGCGCTAAGAAGTAAAGTCTTAAGCCGGATTCAAAGATATTTGTATTACATTCCTAATTTGGACATGAATGTCATGTCAATCGTCAAATATGAGATCTCTTCAAGTCTATTCTCGAACATTCATTGTAGCTCTTTTTTCCAAACAAATTTATTGTTTTCTAGAAAATATTTTCATGAAAAATAAGAAGACGCTCTTGAAATATTGCAATGAAGAAGATAGAAATTAGAAGAAGATGTGCATATATATTTTATTCCTCCACTATATATTCGTTGGCGGAGGTTTCACCGTACGATGAATTAGAGAGAAGGAGGAAGAAGATTAGGAGGCCAAAAGAAAGGCCTGTAATCTAGCACAAGGCTATAGAATGGGAACTAGAACTTCATCTATAGGTTGGCGGGTGAAGTAAACACGGGATATCGCGTTTAAGCCCACGGTAAACATGATGAGCTCGACAAAAACTTTAACCTTTTGGAACTCAATTATTTTAGTTCGTCTTATATTTGGAATAGAGCACGTAAGTGAGGGAAAAGTTAAAAGAAGACAAGCTAAAATAATGTTGTATATCAATGTGTATTTTTTAAATGCAATAATTATTTATTTCAATTATGTTTTTATAATTATTAACTTTTCAAATTTAAAAAAATTTAATTAGAGTTCCATTAGTTTTGCTAAATCAAATAACTATTGCCAAAATAATATATTGCGATTGTGTGTTTCTTTATTTTCTTTCTCAACAAAAATTTATATATATATAAAAGAAAAAGACTTTCTTATATTTTTATTATTTAGCTAATTTATTCCTATAGTGCTCAATATTACTTGCCAGGACTATCTATCCTATCATAGTTTTAGGATTAATAAATTTTGTTAAATGTTCATTTTTAGAAGATCTTTTGAAATAATATGATTATTTATTAGAATGGAAGTTTGAAAGTAATAATAAAGTTGTACATCAGGTTATATATCACGAATTTAAGATCTGAGCAGTCCACTAATGCATGTTAAGAAATAGAATTTGGACCTCAGCCCCTTTACTGCTCTCTTGATGATTGAACTCACAACCTCGAGTTGAAGATAAACGTGCTTACCATCGAGTAACTACTCACGATCACTTGAATAAAACGTGACTAAAGAAATTGTTTTAATTAATTATTGAAAATTTTAATTTATAGTGTTTTTTTTTATTTTTTTAGTTTTTTAAATATTAATTAATCATTAATTTACAGTTATTATAACGGCGTCAGTCAGAATAAAAGATATTATTTTGTTACTATATTTTGTTTGGTAACCTAATTATACCATTAGAATGTAGCAGCTCAGTAACATTCGTGTATATGCGATAAAATGAAGTCTTACGCCGGATTCAAAGATGTTTATATTGTTATAATTTGAAATGAATGTCATATATTATTCGAATATGAGATCTCTTGAGTCTATTTCTCGAATAATTTCATTAACAACTCTTTTTTAAAAACGAAACTTATTGTTTTTCTGAAAATATATTCATGAAAAATAAGAAGACAAAACGCTCTTGAAATATCGCAATGATGAAGATAGAAAGTGAAGAAGATGTGCATATATATTTTATTCCTCCCACTATATATTCGTTGGCGGAGGATTTTACCGATGCGTGGGTGAAGAAGAAGGAGGAAGAGAGATTAGGAGGCCAAAGAAAGGCCTAGCACTAATCTAGCACAAGGCTATAGAATGGGAACTAGAACTTCATCTATGAGTTTGGCAGGTGAAGTAGGCACGAATATCAACGTCTAAGCCCACAGTAAACATATGATGACCTCAGCAAAACTTTATTAACACACGGGACTCAATTGTTTTAGTTCAAATCTTATATTTTGAATAGAGCCTGTGCGTGAGGAAAAGTTAAAAAGAAAACTGAGCTAAAATGCTGTATCAAATGTGTATTTTTTTGTTTTTAAATGCAATATGTATTTATTTCAATTATGTATTTTTATATCAGATTAAATCGGTAAAAAAAAATTTGATTAGAGTTCCATTAGTTTTGCTAAATCAAATAGCTATTGCCAAAATAATGATATTGCGATTGTGTGTTTCTTTATTTTCTTTTTCAACAAAAATTTATATATAAAAAAAAAAAAAAAAAAGGAAACTTACGTTATAAACATATTTGTGTTATAATTAGATATCTATAAAAATATTTATGCATGTGTTTATATCATTTTGTGAAAGTCTATCTTTTGGAGAAAAGGAGAAATTGCTCCTATAAATAGAGGGGTTTCTCTTTCATTGTATTTCATCCATCAATAGAAATAAGAACTTCTCTTCTCTCTTTATTTGAATATTCTTGTTCTTTCTTTTATTTCACCATACATTACTTGACGAGTCTCTGCTTTGAGCACTCACTTTGAAAGATCTAAGGTAAGAAAAATCAAAGTTTTCTTAGAAGAAAGTTAATATTTTTTTGATATTTATGTTTTTACTAACTAATAACAATATCGATTTTTGTACATGAATTTTAAAAAGCGACTTATTGATTCACTTGCAATTCATGTCTGTTCGAAGAACAATATTGTAAAAATATATTTGTTCTAGGCCGAATAATATTGTGAAAATATATTTGTTCCAACAGAACAATGTGTGAAAATAAGTGAGAGAAATCATCTATGTTATATAGCATACCTCTATTTGCTCCCGAGAAATAGCAATATCTTAAAGAGGTTTTAAACTATCATACATATGTGGTTAAGACATATTTAGATGATCATGTTCAATTCTGAAGAATGAGAAATTGAGAACTTTTGATAAATGTTACAAATATAGATCTAATACGAATCTAGTCCACGAAGTAAATGTGAAATACTTAATAAAATTTTGAAATTTACTCAGTAGTAAATTTGAAATTTACTTCAAAAGTAGTAAATATGAAATTCTTTATTTAGTAGTAAATTTAACAACTACTCTGAAGTAGTAAGACTCTTCAAAGTAAATCTTGCAATTTACTCTGTCTTGCGATTAGCATTATGTTTAGTTGTTTATGTTGGCGAGTGTGAGCTATCCAGGTTAATAGTGGTGACCTTGTAGTTCATGTGGCTGCTGGCATGTATTATTTGATTCGAAGTAACTAGTCAACATGGTGATTTTGTCGCCCGCATAGGTTATATATATATGAGATTACGTATATTGTAGTAGTACGGTGGCTATAGGCCTGCTTAGGCCGGAAATTTGTATTCTGGCCGCTATATGGCAGGATTGATTAGAGTGAATCGAGTTCGAGCCCGGCCCGGGCACCATAAGTGCTTAGGCTGATGATCTAGCGGTTGAGTCCTAGTAGGAGCACCAGTGCAGTCATGCCCTCCCAGGCGGGCGTGGCAGTTTTTATGTGATTTATATATCACGAATTTAAGATATGAAAGCAGTCACTAATGTTTATATTAAGGAATAGAATTTGGACCTCCACCCCTTTCTGCTCTCTTGATGATTCGAACCCATAGCCTCGAGTTGAAGAGAATAAAACGTGTACCAAGCCCCGAGTAACTACTTTGATCACTTGAATAAAAATGTGACTAAAGAAATTATTTTTAATTAATTGTCCAAACTCAAACATGTCAATCTACGAAAATATTTTAAATATTAATTAATCATTAACTTCGTTATTATAACGGCGTCCCGCGTCAAAATAACAAGATATTATTTTGTTATATATTTTGTTTGGTAACCTAATTATACCATTAGAAGGTAACGGCAATGTATTCGCGTATATATATGCGATAAAATGGAAATCTTAAACGGATTCAAAGATGTTTGTATTACGTTCTAACTTGAATATGAATGTACGTGTCATGTCCCGATAGATCAAATATGAGATCTCTTCCAAATTACATTTCTCGAATAATTTCATTAACAAACTCTTTTTTTTAAAATAAATTTATTGTTTTCTAGAAAATATTTTCATGAAAAATAAGAAGACAAAACGCTCTTGAAATATCGCAATGAAGAAGATAGAAAGTGAAGAAGATGTGCATATATATTTTATTCCTCCACTATATATTCGTTGGCGGAGGGTTTTACCGATGCGGAGTGAATTGAAGAAGAGGAGGAAGAAGAAGATTAGGAGGCCAAAAGAAAGGCCTAGCACTAATCTAGCACAAGGCTATAGGGCAGGAACTAGAACTTCATCTATGAGTTGACGGTGAAGTAGGCACTTGATATCAACATCTAAACCCCACCGGTAAACATATGATGAGCTCAACAAAAACTTCAATAACACAGGGACTCAATTTTATTTTAGTTCAAATCTTATATTTGGAATAGGGCACGTGTGCGTGAGGGAAAAGTTAAAAAGAAAGACAAGCTAAAATAATGCTGTATCAAATGTGTATTTTTTTGTTTTTTTAAATGCAATAATTATTTATTTCAATTATCTTATTTTTATTTTGGCTGCATCATTAAAAAAATTTAATTAGAGTTCCATTAGTTTGCTAAATCAAATAGCTATTGCCAAAATAATGATATTGCGGTGTGTGTTTTTTATTTTTTTTAAGATTACAAAATTTAATTTTATAAAAAGAAAAGAACTTTCTTATATTTTATTATTTTTAACCAATTTATTACATAGTGCTCAATATTACTTGCCAGGACTATCTATCCTATCATGATTTTAGGATTAATAAATTTCTTAAATGTTCATTTTTTTAGAAAATCTTTGAAATAATATAGGATTATTTATTAGAATGGAAGTTTGAAAGTAATAATAAAGTTGTTTTGTTACCCCATAAATTCTCGGCGTGTATATGACCTATTCGCATGTTGGTTAAGAGTTTTGAATACCATACATGGTAGGAAAGAGCCCGGGGAAAGATCGGATAAGTGACACGTCGGAGCCATCGCTAGGGAGGCCGGGCCGAGCCCCTCCGCGATGGCGGCATGCCACGGAGGAGGGCCTCCGCGATGGCGCCCGCCATGAGGCCTGTCCGAGGCAGTATATAAACCCCTCACTTTGGTTTTTTATGATATAACTCATATAATTTCCAGGAAGAGCCGAGGGAAAACGGGGAGGAACGAGAATCTCTGTATTAGTAGATTACGCATTAAGCGGTCAAACTCAAATTAACTCAGTGCGTGTATTAAGCAGCAAGGGCATTCCTACGAGATTTAGTTTCGTGAAATTCGAGTAGGTGAATCGTCGTGCTACCGAGCTAAGGTAAGTGGAATTGTTCCAAATTTGTGTCAACATACTCCTAGCCACTGATATTTCTCCCGCATGGACTTTCGGCCAGCGATTTCGACCGTTTTCGATAAGTCAAAGTTTGGAATATATATAATATTAAAAGTGATATTTTCTTCTCGAGAATATTAACGTATTTAGTTCCAATTGACATATATATGAATGCGGTTGGAGAAATAGCGGAAATGCCGGCCGAGCTACACTAGTTAGTCGGGAAATCCGAAGCGAAGGTATGTAAAGCTAGTTCCTTCGGCAAGTTAGTAATCCGATATAGCAAATAGTGTGAGTATAGAAGAAAGAATTGAAGCGCGATATTGAGTCAGGTATGAATCTAGTATGTTTATAATATTATGATATATTCCAGAATAAAAGTTAGTAAAGCAATATCAGAGACGGATTAAATAATATTTAAGTACCAGTATAGCTCGGTGAGAATCGGTTTGAATGCGAAAAGAGATTCGAATAGAATATCAAAACATGGATAGTATTTTGGACCAAACATGCTTGCTATATGTGATTATTATTTGTTGAGACTGTTTGTGCTATGAGGGCACCCTTAGAGCTACTTGCCGCCCGGGGGTTAATGGCGTAATCGATTCGCTCGCCGGAGGGTGAGGATACGTCACTCCAAGGAGTGACATGCCGTTTGTAGTAGGACGGATGTACGGCATTCCACATGTCGGGCGTCGGCATAACATTATAACTTACTTTGTCTAGCGCTTCCCCACGCACACAGTAGAATTAAAGATATGAATGGATCAAATTACGGTTACGATTCTGAGAGTCCTCCGAGACTCGAGATACGGTTATAGTCGAGGGCGAGAGAGCCCAAGGCTGCATACCAGGGCATTAGAGTGCTGCGTAGTTAGTAGGCGAGTGGAGTGATTTTCTTTTGGACGGTTTTGACCTGGGTAGGCGTATATAGATTGTGTGTTGGTTGGCACCTTAAACATGAAATTTGGTATAGGTCCTTGTATATTATATATATATATATATATGTTATTTATTAGGCCCGATGAAACGACGGAGTATGCATCGGCAGTATGTTTCTACCTTACCTTCGGTACAAATAAGCTTATTTAAGATCCCGCGACGAGGCAGTTTGAATGCTACGCTGATTGAAATTACTAGTATTGTGTTTATATTCGGTTATGTTCGATTTTCTTTACATACTCGGTACAGTGTTAACGACGCCCGTTGGAAGCCCATTGCATTACTTACTGCCCAGTACCTATAGACGAGGCGACCACCGTGATCCTAGTCGGCGCGAGTCATCGGCTCTGTCATTTAGAGCTTGATATTCGAAGGTTTATACCATTTTCTTTTGTTGTGTAATGCGGGTAGGTCGGGGCCCTATCCCAATCATTTTATGATATTCTTAGAGGCTTGCCGATTGTGTATATATATCTCACATGGCTAGTTGTGCGGTCGTGTGGGCCGTGCGTATGTTTTTAGTTGTTTATGTTGGCTGGTGTGGGGCCTTATCTGACTGGTGACCTTGTCGGTCACGTAGGCACATTTAGCATCTATTATTTGATTCGGTAACTGAAATCGGCATGGTGGTCTTGTCGGCCAGCATGGGATTTCCCTTATATTGATGAGATTACAGTTATTTGTTGTTGTAGTACGGTGGCTATAAACCTAAGAGTAGAGTGTATTCTGGCCCAGCTATATAACCCGTTGATTCCATGAATCGAGAGTTCGAGCTTGACCCGAGGCACCGAAGTGCTTAGGCTACGATGATCCTAGTAGTTCGGGTCTAGTGGGGCACGAATTTCAGATCATACCCTCCAAGGCGGGCGTGGCCGGCTTTTTATGTGATTTATATGCGAATTTAAGATATGAAAGTAGTCACTAATGTTTATATTAAGAAATAGAATTTGGACCTCCACCCACTTCTGCTCTCTTGATTCGAACCCCTGTGCTCGAGTTAAAAGATAAACGTGCTTCTGCTCGAGTGTTTCTCGATCACTTGAATAAAAATACGACTAAAGAAATTATTTTAATTAATTGTCCAAATTCAAACATGTCAATCTACGAAAATATTTTAAATATTAATTAATCATTAATTTCGTTATTATAACGGCGTCCCGTCAAAATAAAAAGATATTATTTTGTTACTATATTTTGTTTGGTAACCTAATTATATACCCATTAGAAGGTAGCGCTTAATGTATTCGCGTATATATATGCGATAAATGAAATCTTAAAAAAAGCTAGGTTAAAGATATTTGTATTACGTTCTAACTTGAATATGAATGTCATGTCAATCGTCAAATATGAGATCTCTTCAAGTCTATTTCTCAGACAATTTCATTAACAAAATCTTTTTTTAAAACAAATTTATTGTTTTCTAGAAAATATTTTCATGAAAAATAAGAAGACAAAACGCTCTTGAAATATCGCAATGAAGAAGATAGAAAGTGAAGAAGATGTGCATATATTTTATTCCTCCACTATATATTCGTTGGCGGAGGTTTTTCTGGGTGCGAATGAATTGAAGAAGAGGAGGAAGAAGAAGATTGGAGGCAAAAGAAAGGCCTAACACTAATCTAGCACAAGGCTATAGGACGAGCCAGAAGCTTGCTCATGGAGTTTGGCGGAGTGAAGTAGTCACGGATATCAACATCTAAGCCCACATTAAACATATGATGAGCTCAACAAAAATTTCAATAACACGGGGGGACTCAATTATTTTAGTTCAAATCTTATATTTTGAATAATTACCAATAAAGTGAGGAAAAAGTTAAAAAAGAAAGAAGACAACTTTAAAAAATAATGCTGTATCAAATGTGTATTTTTTTGTTTTTAAATGCAATTATTATTTATTTCAATTATATATTTTATATCGATTAAATCATTAAAAATTTTTTTAATTAGAGTTCAAACTTTAGTTTTACTAAGTAAATAGCTATTGCCAAAATAATGATATTGCGATTGTGTGTTTCTTTATTTTTCTTTTTGAACAAAGAATTTAATTATATATAAAAAAGAAAAAGAACTTTCTTATATTTATTATTTTTAGCCAATTTATTCTATAGTGCTCCAATATTACTTGCAAGGACTATCTATCTATCATAGTTTTTAGGATTTAATAAATTATTGACTATATTATTTTGTTACTATATTTTGTTTGGAAACATAATTATACCATCGAAGGTAATGCTTAATGTATTCGCGTATATATACGTGATAAAATGAAGTCTTAAGCCGGATTCAAAGATATTTGTATTAGTGCTAATTTGAATATGAATGTCATGTCAATCGGTAAATATGAGATCTCTTCAAGTCTATTTCTCGAATAATTTCATTAACAAACTTTTTTTTTTCCAAACAAATTTATTGTTTTCTTGAAAATGTTTTAATGAAGAATAAGAAGACAAAACGTTCTTGAAATATCACAATGAAGAGAAGGCAGAAAGTAATGTATATGCATATATATTTTATTATCGCTTCTCACATATATCCATTGGCGGAGGGTTTTACCCGTCTTTGAGTGCAGAATGCCAATGAATTGAAGAGGAGGAAGAAGAAGAACATTAGGAGGCCAAAGAAAAAGCCTAGTACTAAGCTAGCACAAGGGCTATAAACGGAGCTAGAACTGTCTGTGAGTTTGGCCGGGTGAAGTAGGCACAATATCAACATCTAAACCCACAATAAACATATAATGAATCCAAACAAAAATTCAAGAACACACGAGAATTCAATTATTTTAGTTTAAATTTTATATTTGAATAGAACTGCGTGTTGAGGAAGGTTAAGAAAAAGAGAAGCTAAAATATTAGTGTATAAAATGTATATTTTTATTATTTTAAAATACAATAATTATTTATTTTAATTATGTATTTTTATCGTCGATTAAATCGGTAAAGACTTTAATTGAGTCCATTAGTTTTGCTAAATAAAATAGATATTGCCAAAATAATGATATTGCGGTGTGTTTTTTCTTTTATTTCTTTCTATTTATTTCAAATATTTATTTTTTTCTTTTTCAACAAAAATATCTCTACATATAAAATATATATAATAACTTGTGCATATAGCTCTATTTTTTTAACCAAAAATAATAAAGTTCAAAGCGTATTGTATACAATTTAATCTATAATTGTCAATATTACTTGCAAGCACTATCTATCCTATCATTGTTTTTAGGATTAATAAATTGTTAGAAAGGGTGATTTAGACCTATTTTTTCTTTTTCTTTTGTGAAGCGATATTTTCAAGATAATGTTTGATTATATTTCAGAATGATTTTTTGATTAGTTTTTGAAAATTTGATTTTGACTTGTTTTCTAGTGATTTTTCACAAATAAAGCTTTAACTCTTTTGTTTTCTTGAGTGAAATGGATGTCGCGAACATAATGTCAACTTATAAATATCATTTTCAACTTCTCTTGTATTAGAATGGATGTATGAGTTTCAGTGATTTGGAAATAGATGGGTGGTTTGTTTCTATGGTTTTGGATAATCTTCCCGGTCATGAACTTATTTTTGGAGTTGAGTTAGGTTTATGTGTTATATCTTTATATGAGTATCGAGTAAGTCCCGTTCTTATCACGGACTCACGGTCACGCGCTCAGTTAGCTGGTAATGAAGGAGGGGTATTAGAGGTGGGTTTGAGTCGCACATTGATTGGGAGCGTGGTGGTTTGCTTATATGGATTTGAATAATTCCCACTCATGAGCTAACTTTTGAGGTTAAATTATGTCTAATTGTCATATTTTTACAAACTTCAAAAACGGACTCTACAAGATGAGTCTAATCTATCTTCAACTTTATGTTAGTCTGTTTGGGGATTTTTAGAGCTACTTTACCCCAAAACCCAAGCTCACGCCTCAAAAAGGACTCATATTTCCGTAAAGAGGCATTTCGGGAATTCTAAAAATCTAGAATATTAAGTAAAGAGATCAAAACATCAAATATTTCCTTTGTCAAAGCCCCGCCCCACATATTCCTAGCAACTAAAATAATAACAAAGGAAGTTCAAATAATCTTATATTCGAATGCATGCGCTACTAACAACCCTCAAATTATTCAGAGAGAAGAATCAAGGAGGAACAAATTAAGAATTGTACTCAATAAAATTTTTATTTCATCATATTTTATTTATATTTACAATTTATTCTTTCTCATTTTTAAAATTTGTTTTGAAACACCACCCTTAAATTCTTTTAATGATTTTGGCATACATTCCCAAATTAACTATTTTTTCCTTCTATATAGACATTCAAGATAGATAAATTAAAAGTGGATGGAGAGTAACAAGTAATTAGATTGATATAATATATGACTCCCAAAGGAGTATTAGAAGAAACCAAAAACAAGGATTTCCATCTATTTACCAATTGTCCAAAAATAAAGTAAGCTATCTTTCATCATTCTAGAAAAGAAGCTCAACACTAATTACAAAGAGAGAAGGAAAAAAGCATAATATCATTTATGATTTAGAGCGCATACTTTATTAAAGAAGTGGATTGTTAGTGAATATCATAAATTATAATTGAAAATAAAAATGAATGAAATAAATATTTCGCCAAGGCGTGGATATCACCCAGCTCTCCTTAAGGAAGATTTAGGATTCCTTTGCGATTATAATATTAGATATCTATAATACTTTCTTGACTGCGTCCCTCGAGGATCTGACAATCTAGAGCGTCGTATGGCTCGAACCTTTACGAGATTAGTTGAAGAGTCTAAACCTCCACCAAAATAACATCTTCCTTCAATATAAAATTACTCTCTTTTGTATATAGTGAATTAGTTGAAGACTTAAAATATTTTGTTTGTTCAACTCTTTCTTTAGGTACATAACCTAATATATAAACACAACACAATACGATATTTCTCATCCACTCCTCATTTAGTTTTTTTCTACTACAATACAAGACAAGACTATCTATTGAAAACAAAGATCAAGAATAAATTGGAAGAAGGTAGTTTAGTAATTCTACTTCTTCAACACGTCTTCGTCTGGAGTCTTTGATGCTGATACCAGGTGTTGGCTCTTTGTGTCAGGTTGTCATAAAATGTAAAGCCGAGATTCCTCGGAGATGATGAAGAAGAAGAAGATGAGAAAAGAAAAAAGATTGCAAAGGAAAATCGAGGAAAAGAAGAATGAAGTATCAAATGTGTATTTTTTAAAAAAATAAAATAATTATTTATTTTAATTATGTATTTATATTCCGGTCAAATCAATAAAAAAGATTTTTAGTAGGTAGATCTTCATTATTTTTAGCAAATAAAAAATATATAGTCAAAAAAATAATAAAGTTATAATTGTGTATTTCTTTTCATTTCTTTTTCTTACTCAGATTTATATTCCTTTTCCGAGAAAAATATATAACAAAAAAGAAACATTTAAATATTAAAAAAACAAAAAAAACATGTAATTTAATTAAAATTAATTTTAATTTTAATTAAAAATTTTGAACTTCGACCTAATGTCTCAGTGAGCATTTTTATTAGGAAATATTTTACCCCAAACATAAACTTCTTGGCACGAATATCAAATGCCGAATAAAAAATAAAATAAATGATCTTTGGAATATTATATTTCTTGTTATTTCTGTTTGCTTCACGTATATTCTAACAAAATTTGCATTTGAGTCAACTCCAATTTCGTAATCGGTGCCTAGTCTATTATTTGTTTTCATTCGGTGCTCAATATTTGTAATAGGGTTGATTAAATTTAGATGCATTCCAATTACGAGAATGCATTTTTGTGGTCATTGTTTCTAATGATTTTTTTATTCTCAAAATTTTAAATTTTATTTTTAATTAAGTGTAAAAGAAATCCGAACCATGCCACCACAATTCAAATTAGTATCGATTACCCGATGCGACTTTCAGATCTAAACCAACACATTGATAGTTTATAGTTATAGGTCCAGTCTTTGAGATCTAACCAATTACTTCCACTATCCCATTAATTTGTGTGGCAGAGTATTGATGAGGTACCAGAGTTTTTAATAAAACAAAATAGTGATTTAACATTATAAAAAAGATGTATTTTTTTCCCGAGGTCAGACGGTGAAAGATGAACAATCGCTAAGAAGCGACTTGAACTTAGAGGAATGTAAGTAATATTTGGCCAATTCTGATACTCATTGAAAGAAGAATTCAACTTAGCAACATCTACCATGTAAAATAAAATCATATTTGGGCATAAAAATTAATACTCGGCTTGAACATATATAGCACACTTAATTTAATATTGTATGTGTTATATTAAAACTTGTTATTATTTGCATATAACACGCATCGAGACATTTTAATAAAGGGTAAAAGGGGCAAGGCGAATATATCCTTGATTTTTGTGATTTGAAGCAGGATGTATCTATCGACAAAAAGTGGTGCATATACCTTATACCATTTATCTTTCAGTAATTTTATATATACCATGTGTATAATAGTTGTATATATTCTGCAATTTTAAATTATGACCAATTTAAGTAACTTTTAATTTCGAAAATGTCACATTACTTTAAAAAGTTACCTCACTTCTTTTTTTACCCTCTAGACTGACCCAACCAACTCCAAGCAATTCATTTCTCTTTTGTTCGAGATCCGTTTCGAGACTCATTTATGGCCGAGTAGAAGAGAAATTGAGGCATTTTTTTTAATTTGGGTCGAATGCAGGGGTAAAATGCTTGAGGTAATTTTAAAAATCCGTGTTTTTAATTAAAAAATAAGTTTAGAATTTTTTTAATTAGATGGAAATATGAATAATTGGCGAAAAGGGGTAAACATGCACTATTTATTGACGGTGAGGTATATATGCATCATACATGAGAGCCTCCATCCTCTTTAAATCGCAAAGTTGAGGGGTGTATTTGCTCTTTTCTCTTTTAATAAAATGTGAAATGCATGACATTTTAAATTGAAGTATTGAAAATAAATGTATCGATATTGTTCAGAAACCGATTGAGATGTTAAAAAGTCTAATTTTGGAGTAACGAAATCAAAAAATTGATTAGTCTGATATAAAATTTTAAATAACCGGTGCGAACCATACCATTGACACAAGAAACTAAGTTTATTATTCTTTGCATTTTAGGCTAATGAACTCATTATTTGAACATGTAATACAAGTAACACTATGCCTTGGGAATTCATGAGATGGACTACGTCCTTCCACATAAAGATCAAAAAAAAAAAAAAAAAAAAGATGATCATATAAAGTACTAATATTTCAACCTCCTTTTAATCCTAACTTTAAATCCATGTTTCATGTAGAGCATAACAGAGAAATTGGGACAAACTTCATGACCTTTTCACCATTTCAATTTGGTAATTATGAATAATAATGGCAGCCACAATTTTCATTTGTGTAAATGACACTTCTTTCCCTAAGCAAGTCCTTGGTCCTGCATTGAAAGAAAAGAACTTGTAAGACGGCTCATGTTTCTTGTTCAGCTACGAAATCCATCTCTGCGGCTTGAACTCCAGTGCATCGTGTCCCCAAATGGATTCCATCCTCCCCATTGCATACAACGAATCATCACTCTCGTATTTGGATGAACACGGTGTCCACTTGGGGAGAATGCTCGGGTTCTTGTGGAGTCTTGTGCTGGATTGCAACAGGGGGATATAGCCTTAACGGTCGCACAATGCAGCATGTAAATATACTGCATTTTTCACTTCCTCGCCTTGAAAAGCCTATGTTTTAGCCTTCTCCAACGAGGACGATTGCCTTGAGTTCTTCCCTTATTTTCTTCTCAATCTCGGGGTGCGTGACAACTAGCCAGACGAACCATGTAAGGCCCGAGGCAACTGTGTCACGCCCGCAAACATGAAGTTTAGTATGGTATCCCTCAAAGAACTTGTCATCAAACTTTAGCCTGTTTTTGCTTCTCCATCATTGACTATGTATAGTGTTAATAAATCATAACCCTCTTCATCTTCCATAGATTTTGTTGCATTAGCAATTCATCGCGTTTCATCAATATATACTTGCCTGCTCTTGGTCAGAAGTACTTCCACTGCTCTGCTTAGTT
Source organism: Datura stramonium (assembly GCA_018107945.1). NCBI lineage: Eukaryota > Viridiplantae > Streptophyta > Magnoliopsida > Solanales > Solanaceae > Datura > Datura stramonium. The sequence goes on along the minus strand of JACEIK010003035.1, from coordinate 57,713 downwards.
TCTTTTCAGGACCAATTCCAAGCCATTGTTGCAACTTCCAAACACTTTCGGGCAATGATGTGTGACATACATCTTTAGCATCATCCATGGCGTTCAAGAAGGGAACGTCCCCGAGTTCAAGAGAAAGGCAGCCAGGATCAAAGCCTGTGAGTAGTATACATGTTGTATCAAATGTGAATCTCTTGAAAACATCTTGCAAATCAACAATTCTGCCTTCTTCAGCCCCGAATTCCAGGACCGGAATCAGGCCATTTTCGACCTTGTCAACGTTGGTTTTCACCAACACTTGTGGAATCTCTGATGTATGATCATTTCTCGGCGAGTTTCCTCTGATTCTTCCACAGATCCAAGTCAAGGTGAAAATCCCATCTCCCCAAAACCTCGAAAATCTTCTTGAGTTCTTGCCCTTTTGGGAAATTCGGGAAATTTGCACTCATGATATAGTGCACATTTGCAGGATCCACTGTGCCAAGAATGTCCATGTTGAATGTAAAGGCCTCTCAGCAGAAAGTACCTCCAGTTCTTGAAAGAACCTCTGTACTTCTTTCATGAATTCTGTGTATATGGAGAAGAAGGTTCAGGAACATTCCGAAAATCGGGCAATTTCTTGGTAGGCCATTTTTGTTATCTGCTAAAGACCAGAACACAAGAAAGAAAAATTGCTAAAGATTTCAAGGTACCCTATTGAAGCCAATAGACAAGTGAAATCCATTTTTAGCATAGTGTTTATTTTCTCTTTGAGGCATTTCTTCATATGGTTTATAGGCAACCTTCTATTCTATTGCTGATATGTTCATATACATGTGGTGGAGTGGGCATATCAAGAACCAATTTTCTTCTTTTTTTTTAGCCTATCTTGGTAGCTACATTTTTCTTTTAATGAATCGAAGCGATAAGGCGAATTCGTTGGATCGTGATAGCAAAGATCATTCTATCACTTACTATGCTAAATCGCGTAAAATGGAGTTAGTAGTATTAATTGTAAATTGTCCTCCATTGAAAATTTGGAATATTTTATATTTTCCCTGCTTTATTGGCTTCCAATTTAGATAGTCAGTTAATTACCACTTTATCGACCACAATTCTGCTAATTAAGTTTTACAAGGCAGGAAGATATAAAAAAGACTCCATTTTAATTACAAAGTCTTTATTTAGTATTGTCTTCACTTTATTTGACATAGTTTGAGTCACACTTTAAGAAGAAAAAATAAATTAAAATTTGTGATTAAAAATAAGACAAATTATCTAATATAAAAACAATGACCCGATTCTTTACAACGGCTTGACATATATAACTTAAAGCTCGAAAAGGTACAGAGCGAGAAAGATAATACACTAATGAATGTTGCTAATTTCAACCTCACATGGCTATGCATCTTAAAAATCCTATAAATTGAGAAGTACAAAGCTCCAAAAAGAACAAACATTAGAGAAGAAATGGCTTTCACTGCTCTATTGGCCTCAATAGGGTACATTGAAATATATATGGCAACCTTTATTTTTCTTGTTTTGGGGGCTTTAGGACATTCTAATAAGAATGGTCTTCCAAGAAACTACCCCTTTATTGGAATGTTCCCAAGCCTTGTTCAAAATCTTCATAGAATCCATGAAAAGACTACAGAGGTTCTTTCCAAAACTGGAGGTACTTTCTTGCTAAAAGGCCTTTGGTTTACTAATATGGACATTCTTGCAACAGTGGATCCTGCAAATGTGCACTATATCATGAGTGCAAATTTTCCAGAATTTCCCGAAAGGGCCAGAATTCAGAAGATTTTCGGCGTTTTAGGAGATGGGATTTTCAATTCCGACTTGGATATGTGGAAGGATCAGAGGAAACTCGCTCGAGAAATGATGATACATAAGAGATTCATCAAGTGTTGTGAAAACCAGTTAGGACAAGGTGGAAAATGGCTTGATTCCGGTCATCGAATTCGTGGCTGAAAAAGGAAGAGTTGTTGATTTGCAAGATGTTTTCAAGAGGTTCATTTGATACAACATATAAATTAGTCATGAAGTTGATCTAGCTGCCTCTCTCTCGAATTCCCGGACATTTAAGCTTCTCGAAAGTCATGGATGATGTTAATTATGTCGGGTTCATACGCCATGTATTGCCCCAATATCTGTGGAAGTTGCAAAAATTGCTTGGAGTTGGGCCTGAAATGAGACTAAGCAAAGCAGAGGAAGTCATTGACCAAGTTATAGTTAAGTATATATCGATGAAACGCGGCAATTGAGCAAGGGGAAAAACTAAGGAAGATGAAGATGGTTTTGACTTGTTAACATCATATATAGCACTCAATGATGGCGAAAAAGCAGAGTTGAAGTTTGATGACAAGTTCTTGAGGAGCACCATATTAAACTTCATGATTGCGGGGCGCGATGGAGTTAGTGCTTGCCTTACTTGGTTCATTTGGATTGTTTTCACACACCCTAAGGTCGAAAGATTATAAAGGGAAGAACTTAAGGCTATCATTGGTGGGGAGAAGGTGAGAAAAAGAGGCTTTTTACGGCGGATGAGTTGAAAAATGTGGTATATTTACATGCATTGTGTGAAGCACTAAGGCTATATCCCTGTTCCATTACAACACAAGACTCCTGAACCCGATATTCTCGGTGGTCACCGTGTTCATCCCAAAGTGATGATTAATTTGTACGCGATGGGGAGGATGGAATCGATATGGGGAAAGGACGCGTTAGAATTCAAGCCAGAGATGGATTTCTGAGCGTGGAACAGTGAGCACATGAGCAATCTTACAAGTTCTTGGCTTTCAATGCAGGGCCAAGGACTTGCTTAGAAAAAGTGGCTTTTACTCCAGTAAGCTGTGGCTGCTGCTATCATACATAATTACCAGATTGAAATGGTGAAAGGTCGTGTTATTTACCCCAATTGCTCCATCATACTCCACATGACATGGTTTAAGGTTAGGGTTAAGAAAGAGTGGCATAGACCATAATGCTTTTTTTTTTTAAGTTGTTTACAAGTGTGATATATTGTTAGAATAATCCCTATCTCTAGTTGTAGATGGGATAGTTGGTCTCATTATATGATCTTAGACAATCTTACCTTGTAATCATAATTGTATCTATCTGGGTCGTTTAACACGTAGTATTAAGCCAAATGTAAATGAATAATTCTTTTACGCTCTAAATATCCGATCCTTAATCATGAGTGGGCGGGATAGGACGATGATAAAATAGTCCCACATATTTTGTAGTTAAGTAATTGTCTTCTTATATGATATTTGTTAGAACTCTATTTTCGAAAAAAAATGATTCTTTTTTTTTCTGCGGAGAATGACTTATGCCATACCAAACATGTCTTAAAATTTGAATTAACTTTTATATTTGTCGGTGTATATGAAAACTATAAGTTAAATCTATAGAGATTAATTAGTGGAGAATTTACAATCACATTTTACACCACATTGTTGATGGAAAATAAAGCATTTTAACACTAGTTAGAATGATTTCATTCAACCTTTCTTATACAATTCTACTTCTTAAATCCACATATATTTTGAACAGCTTATGTAAAAATTAATAACAAACCAATATAGAGCAAATTATTCCAAAGGAATTTGCATCCCTATATGAAATTATTTAAAGAAAAGCTAATAAGCAACCAAATTGAACAAACAAAATATACTTATACTTGATAAACAACATATTATCTTTAATAATTAAGTCTACACCTCCTAATGTAACTTTAAAACCATGTCTCATGTAGAGAATTATAGAAGCATTTGGTTGAATAGGGTGCCCTTTAACAAGTTCAACTTGATAATTGTGAATAATAGCAGCAGCCACAGCTTTCATTTGAGTGAAAGCCACTTCTTTCTACCAAGACAAGTTCTTGGTCAGCATTAAAAGACAAGAACTTGTATGATGGCTCATGCTTGATCGTCTATCGTTCGAAATCCGTCTCTGCGGCTTAAATTTCAAGCGATCTTCCCAAATCCCTCCATTCTCCCCATTGCGTACAATGGAAACATAATCTTAACTTTGGACTTTGTACTTGGGAGTGTGTCATTTTCAAGAGGCTCCTTGTGTTGGAATGGGACTGGTGGATATAGCACCATTGAATCACAGTGCAGCAATAACAAGCTTGTTCAATTCTTGAACATTGAAAAGCCTAAATTTTCAACTTCTTCATCTGGGATAACAAGAGTTGATTTCATCCCTAATCTTTTCTTCCACTTGTGGATTTATTGGCCTAAGCCAAATGAACCATGTGAGAGCAGAGCTAGTAGTGTCGCGCCCTGCTATCATAAGATTCAATATATTGTCCCTCAAGAACTTGTCATCACATTTAACTCCCAAACTCTCTTCTTCCTTTAGGTAAAATGTCAAGAGGTCAAATCCCTCTTCACTTTCTTTCAAATAGCCTCTTTCCTTCAAATCTTCGCGCTTCTTGGAAATGTATTTGTCTATAGTATAGTCCAATGTCTCTGAGCCATAATCATCTTCTTTTCTCAACTTCTAAGCCATGCCTTTGCAACTTCCAAACAATCTCGGGCAATGCATGACGAAAAAGAATGGCTTCTTCAGCATCATCCATTGCCTTCGAGAAGGGAACATCAGAAAATCTGTAGATACATCCAGGATCATATCCATTTGACCAATATACAAGTTGTGTCAAAAGTGAACCTTTGGAACAAAATCTTTCAAGTCCACTACACAACCCTTATTGCAAACATGATCAGAACCAGGAATGAGCCCTCTCTTCACCTTATCGTGACTAGTCTTGACTAAGAACTTGTAGAACTGGCGATGAGTGACGGTGCAGTCTCTTCCTACGAACCTTCCATATCCAAGTCCGCGTTGAAAATACCGTTACCTAAGACATCAAACATCTCTTTGAATTTGGGACCTTTGGGAAAATTCATGAAATTTGCACTCATGATGTAGTGAACATTGGCTGGATCAACTGTAGTTAATATGTCCATGTTTGCAAACCATAGGCCTTTGAATAAATATGTGCCCCCTGAGGCCCTCATTGTCATAGTGCACTTTTCATGAATTTGTTGTATGTGGTAAAGTGACCCTAGTACCACTTCCAAAAATTGGCAAATTTATTGGATATTTGAATCTCTAAAAGAAATAAAACAAGAGAAAACAGAACAAAGCTAGGAAAGAATTTCAATGTAGCCTAGTCCTATAGTGCCATTTTGGGCTAAAAGTGAAAGATTTCAAAGTGAAATGGCACTGTGTGTTTGTGAAAAAGATGACTCTGTGTAAATAAACTTTAACACTTGCTTTTATAGTACATTTTCTCAAAGTAGTTAGTAGTGAAAGCTCTCTCACTAATTCTTTAATGTTTGAAATTTTCTTCTTTTTCTTCGCAGTTAATTTTTGGTTACAAGTTGGAGACACTACCTGTTTATGAACTACAAAAAAAAAAAAAAAAAAAAGGTCTTCCTCCTCCGACCCAAAATATACGTCACTTTTTCTTTGATGTTCAAACTATACGAACTTTGATCAATTATCATATGAATATGAGAAAAATTGCAACTTAATATATATTTCGTATAGTTTTCAAATGTTATTTCATTTAGTTAAATTCACTATAAAAATTAATTAAATTGGCTTCCCGAAGGAAAAGTGTGGCAATATAAATTGAGGCGTAAGTTGGGAAGCAAAATTGGATTAAAGAGTTTTCTGCATGCATTTTGATTTATTTGTTTATTTTTGGTGAAGAAAGCAATGTTTATGTGAAAAAAAAAGGAAGAAAACTAAACATGGCATGGATTATAGTTAGTTGATCTGCCTTCTACTATCTAAACAATTATCAATTAAGTTGTCCTTTTCTCAAAAATAAATTAAAAAAGAATACATCATTGCGTTTAATTAAAAAGATGAGGTATTTTTTTATATAAAAATAAGCAAAAAGAAAAAGAAGGTAATTTTTTTTAAATTGCTTTACTTCATATTTTTATTTTAATAGTGGCAAATTCTTCGTCATCTTATGTATCAATTATGTTAGCATAATCATTATTGTTATTTAAATTTGTTTGTGATAGTATTAATGCTTCAAAGCTTTGAAGTGCGTATCGCGTCTGTGGTGGTGTTTAGCCAAATTAAATCTTCAAATTAATCCACATTGTGCATCATAGATACTGTCTTGTGATACATAAAATTTGAAGTGTCTAAATGATAAGTTTTTACCAGGATTTAGATCTTTCAGTGTGCCAATGGATACAAGTTGAGATACCTAGATGTGCGCTCTCAAAGTTTTAAGTCTTGTTGTGGATTGAGTCAAATTAAATCAACCTGACTCGTATTATGCCAATTGTTAGTGATACATAAGCATAGATAGAAATTGAATATACTAAGTTTGTAATTGAATATTATAAGTTTGATTTATTGAGTGAATTTTTCTAGTGTAAATTACTTGCAATTTCTATTTGATATTGATTTAGAATATTGTAGTTTTTCGAATAGTTTTGTTTTTATTTGAATATGATTTTGAATTGAATATTAAATTTTTTTATTTTTTTTATTTTTTTTATTTTTTTTATTTTTTTTATTTTTTTTATTTTTTTTATTTTTTTTATTTTTTTTATTTTTTTTATTTTTTTTATTTTTTTTAGTTTTTTTATATTTTTTATATTGTTTGTTTTTTGTTTTTGGGGTTTTTTTTTTTTTATGAATTTTGAGTTTTTTTAATTTTTTATTTTAATTTATGAATTAGAAAATTAATTTTCTAATGGTGGCATGAATTACAGATAAATAATTTTAGGGATGCATAGGATGTAAATATTTGTAGGATTTTATATATTACTACTATAGTATATATGAAAAAATATTTATTAGCTCGGTTGATTGACTTGTTATTTCCGCCTTGTGGTAGTGAAGGTTAGGGTTTTCATCGCCAATAAATAATTATCAGTACTCATATTTAATATGAATAGAAAATGTGTTATCCAATTCATATTTAACTAACCATTTTATAATGGTTGCCATAAAAAATTGTGATTAAATGCATTTAATAAAATTTGCAAATGTAGTTGATAGATGTTAGTTTGCAAAAATGAAGCTAACTTTATCCCAAAAAATTTAAAAAATTCACAGGCACTTTGACTTTTATAAGCTAAACTTAGAATATATATATATACATATATATATATATATATATATATATATATATATATATATATATATATATATATATATATATATATATATATATAAAAAAATTAAAAAAATTAAAAAAATTAAAAAAATTAAAAAAATTAAAAAAATTAAAAAAATTAAAAAAATTTTATATATAAAATTTTTTTAATTTTTTTATCTTTTTTGATTTTTTTAATTATATATAATAATAATATTAAATCAATATATAAAACCTTAAACTTCAAATCTTAAAATCGTCTCATTATTATATTGAAGGAATAAATTTGGTTGTTAGATTTTGACTTCTAAAGCTAGTCGTCATTGTTTTCAAGTTCTTAGTGAAACTCTATTAATTCTTTTGCTTTTGTTAATGAAAAAGTTCCACTCAATTGGTAATTAGTTGAGCAATGAATAAGCTTGAACAAAAGAAGCAATAATATATATAAGGTAAAGAGGAAAATATACCCCCTCAACTTTGTGTGGCGGGTGTATTTTTTATTTAAATGATATATATATATTTTTGTCGTTTAACAATTGTGTATATATATCCTCGTTGTCTAACAATGGTGCATATTTACCATTTTTTAATTTTCTAAATTTAAAAAAATTTAAAACTTGTTATTTTAAAAATGTCACATAACTTTAAAAGTTACCTCACTCTTTTTTGCCTCTGGGCAGGCCAACTAAAAATAATCAAATTCCTCTTTATTCAAAATTAGTTCCAAACTCATTTTATGAATTGTAGAAGAGAGATTGATACGTTTTTTCATTTGGGTCGAGGTCTTAGGGGAGTAAAAAAAAATTAAGAGTAAAGTAATTTTAAAAAGTCACGTAACATTACATTAAAAAATAAGTTTTAAGGAATTACTAGTCGATAAATATAGGACAGTTAGTTAACGAAAAGTAATGCTGCACCATTTTGGATAAATAACAGTATATATACACCAGTTTTTTTTAAAGTATATCTGCTTTAAATCCCAAAAGTTGAGGGAGTATATTTTCCTTTCTACTGCATACATTTTGTTCGCAGCCTTGCTTTTAACTTTTTTAATCTATCCACGAGCAAAATATCGAGAATCCACAACCGCGTAATGACCAAACCAGCCCAACTATAACAATCAAAATGACTTTCGCGTTGGCTTTGATACCATAAAATAAAATAAAGATAAAAAATTAGAAAGAATACCGTTATTTTAAAAATCCACTTTTAAAATTTTTATTAATGGAATCAAATGCGTTATCTCAATTGAACTTGAATCGTTTGAAACAAGGAGATTATCCATATTCTAACAAATGATTACTCGACTAGATAGGTTAGTGACCAATACCTAAACATAGGAAATCAAGAAAAAGAACAAACATTCCTAACAATAAAACTTATATTATTTAATCAAATTCTCAAGTTAGTTAAATTAGTTGACATATAGTTTGAGTTAAAGAGGGTATAACATTGTTTTTTTTTAAATGTTTAGTTGTTTAGAAAGCACTCATTATGTTTTGTCACCTTATAATAATCATTGTATCAGAATATATCTTTGCATAAATTTTTTCATAACTCAAACACGGGCGGAATCCAAGATGTTAAAGTTTGTGAGTTTGAAATTTTAATTCTTTTAAGTTGTCAAGTTCTAAATTATTAAATTTATACATTTAATGAAGGAAAAAGGAAAAGTATATTTCTCAACTTTGAGATTGGCGGATATACCCCTAAAAAGTGATGTATATATCTCTGTTGTTTAACAAAATGATGCATATATATACCCTCACCACTATCAAATAGATGCATGTTGCCTTTTCGTTAATTGACTATATTTATTGATTAAAAAAAAATCTACAAAATTTATTTTTAATTCTAAAAATGCCATGTGACTTTAAAAAATTGCCCGCTTATCTTTTTACCCCTCTAGACCTAGCCCAAATGAAGAAAAGGCCTCAATCCATATTTCTACCGATCATAAAATGAGTTTGAATGTATGTTGAATAAAGAGAAATTGAATTATTTTTTTAGTGAGTAGGGTATGGAGAATTAGAGTGAGGTAACTTCTTAAAGTGATATGACATTTTTAAAATTAAAAAGTCGTTTATTTTTAAATTCGATTACGACAACAGTAGTAAATATGCATAATTTGTTGAAACGACAGTATATATGCAATGGTATTTGTTAACGGCAATTATATATGCTATATTTACAAAGGGATATATCCGCTATAGATCGTAATAGTAAAAAATTTCACTTGTTCTGATATCATACCTCGCTGTGTTTCTTCTTGAATAACAAGAGAGTAGGCTTGTCGAACGTTGGGCGATGGTGACATCATGAGTACATTTGAACAGAAAACATCGTAGGTGTGGTTGAGTCCATGAGAAATTGTATTACATGATCTTCTTCCACATGTTCGGTACGTGTTTTTCATGAGTTAATTTCTCGGAGATGGTCGCTCCAGCGCAGGGATGATTCTGAGAAAGTCGCTTTATTTCTAACTTTATTTATAACTCAAAAGTCATTCCAATGCGGTGTTTATTTCACAAAGTCATTCAATCAACCAAATAATCTTTTTGATATTATATTTTTATTTAACCCAAATTTATAAAAAATAAAAATATCCATTTAAACCATTTTATTAACTTTGTCCCATCGGGTTACGGATAGTTACTCCATGATGGATAGTTGGCGCCATTGGTTGGCCAGAACGAGCATATGATTTGGAAAACATTTAAAATTTATAATCTAATATATACATATATAATCTAATACATACATATATATGTATGTATGTAAGAATACGAGAAGATATAGGGGCGAAACAATCAATCTCTCGATATTCGAAAAACTGCATGATTCTTCTAATAATGTATCATTTACGCGTCCAATGGAATTCATAGTTATAGGAAGAAACCTTATCGATAGAATTTTTATTTCGATCATATTTCTATTGTTAATACGGTATATAAGGACCGCCACTATATATAGTAAGAGTATTATGGCTCAAATAGAAAGAGCTTTGCTCAATCTGTTCAATTGATACCTTATAATGCAATCGCATTCTCTTAGTCCCAATTTGTTGTTTGTTTTTGTGTTATGATTTATCCACTAGGTTAGTGGTTGGTTCTTTGCACCTAGTTTTGGTGTAGTAGCTATATTTCGATTCATCCTATTTTTCAAGGGTTTCATATGATGGAGTTCTTATAGGTGTATTTAGCGTTGCTTTGCTATGCACCCATTCATGGTGCTATTGTAGAAAATACATTATTTGAAGACACGATGATAGTGCAAATACATTCCGTGCTTTTAACCTACTCAAGCCGAAGAAACTTATTCAACGGTACCGCTAAGCGTCTTTGGTCCCAAATCTTTGAAGTTTCTTTTTTCAATAAACGTTATTACATTTCTTTATGTTATTTATATCGATTACTCGATTTATGATAAGTGCTCTTGAAGTAATCGGTGTGTGTGTATGTTCCTTTTCTTGTTCCATATATCATATAAATTTGATGTTATACCATTCACTACATTAGATGAACACATTTGTCCATTAGTACAACAATAACTATAATTCATTGTGTTAACATTTTGATTGAGCTGATAACTTCCTATTTTGAAGCTTTTCTAAAATTAAGAACTAATACGAGACAATATGCTAATAATAAGAATAATAAAATAGAAAAATAAAATGGGTGTAATTTTAAATTTATTTCCAAATAGAATAAGGTAAATTTGGACATTTTCTTGTGTATAAATGTATTCATATTTGTCATAATGCTTTATTTAAAATCATATCATACAAAATTGAGTAAGATGATTATTTAAATTCCACCTACTAGAAAGCGAAAGATATATTTTTTAATTAACACATGCTTTTTAATTAGCGTTAACAAATTCGTCAAAAAAATTGAGTTTAGTGAGGCTTTGAGGGGTCATGACCCAACCTGGCTATCTCATTTCGGTTCAAGTTAAATGCTTTTGGAGTTTACGTTTATTCAATATTTCAATCTATTTTAATTCGATCCAAATACAACTCAACCGCTCATGTAACTCCTAATTATTTTTCATTAATTGTCAACAATAAAGATTCTTGTTTAATCTAGTGAGAGAAAATAAACAACTTCGTGCCTTTTATATTAACAAAAAATGTTGACTTATGCATAAGAAGACTAAATATCAGATCTAATTCCATATGAACCCAACTGGCAATGAACTTCTTTTTTTTTAATGTTTTATTTTTATAGGAGTTTGAGCATAAAAATAAAAAAATTAAAAAAATTAAAAAAATTAAAAAAATTAAAAAAATTAAAAAAATTCACAAATCCAAGGCACCCAGCAGCCCATGTTAAGTACAAACTGTCCATTGGAGGGTTCCTGCCCCGGGTCAAATGGGTGAAAAGATTTTTGATATTTTGAAATATATTTTTATTAAATATATATGAGAAAAATTATAATGTATATTATTTTAGTATCATTTTTAAAATAAAATATTTAGTTGATCTAATTCAATTTAGATTAAAAAGATTCACTAATAAAAAATAAATTGAAAGTGACGGATAAATTCTATAGCTAAAAAATGGGGTTCTGTTGGAGGGTCCACGGCGCCCGAGTCAAATGGAATTGAAAAGACTTTTGATATTTTCAATAATAATATCGTTGCCTAATCCTATTTATGACAAATTAACAAGGAGTTATTAAAAACATTATGTTAACTACGTGCAATTTAGCAAGGGATTAGTTACGAAATTTGTAGCTTGTTAAGAAATGGATCTTAACTCAACCCAAAAGCAGATTGAGTTAGGTGGAATTCATTTTCTTTACATGATATCGGAAGCGAGAACTCATCTCACTCGTGCTAGGCCCCCAAATTAAATTACCCACGCCTGGATGTCCATCCACGAGCGTGAGGTGGAGTGTTAAAAGAATGAAAAAGTCCCACATTGATAGTTAATGAGATGGGAGTGGTGTTTATAGACTTGAATGTCTTATTTTCCGTAAATTTGTTTTGGGGTTGAATTAGATACAGATCAGTTTAACTTGACAACTAATTTGAAACGAAAGAAATAGTAACTTGACGTAATTTCACATGCATCAAAGGCAATTACTTAGTCTCCTTTTTCCTTTTTTAAAAAGTCAACTAATTTTATTGATAAACACTAAAAGTACTGAATAACATGGTGCATGTGGGAAATTAAAATAAAGGGTGTTTATTGTACAAGAATTTGTAGAATTATCACATTATATTATAAATAGGTGTTGTTCAGCCTCGTTTGGGTTATCAAACAAATCACACTGATCAATATAATTAGGATAAAAATAGTTCAAATCCCTTGTTTGTTTGTTTTGACTTGATGGCTTATGCTGGTGTACTTTCCCTTCTTCAAACTGCAAGGCAGGTTCCTTGCAGATAAACCCCAAATGTATTCAGGGTCAAACTGCTGAAATGCTCGATTCTCTTCGTGATACTGCTGAATATTTTCAAAATGTTCTTGAAGAAGCAAGCAAGATCAGAAGGTATGATGATAATAACAACTCTGAAAAATCAAATCTTTGGAGGAAAAAATTAAAAGTTGTAGTGATGCAGAGGATGTTATTGAGCTGAATATGTATCCAAATCATCAAAGGCTTAGCTTGACACTGCGAAATTGCTGTGTAAAAGTTTTCCATACAAAGATTTGCTACCAGTTGTTGAGAAATGGATACAATAAAGGAAGCAAAGTGATGGAGATTGTTTCTGGTTTTGCTTTTAATTAGTACTCGTGATGTTGATGTTGATGCTGATGATCAAATTCTTGAATTATCTGGGGATTCCATCGTGACACTTCTTCTTCTACAAGTAATAATCCAATGGCAAATCGGGAAGATACCATCGTGATGGGACTTGATGACGATTTGGAGAAAATAGTTACAAGGTTGACAGGACCACCCTCGGATCTAGACATTGTCACCCATATCAGGCATGGGTGGCAGTGGCAAAAACAACACTCGCTAGAAAAGCTCATGATCATCCACAAATAAAATTATCATTTTGACATTCATGTTTGGGTTACAATATCTCAGAATTTCGAACTAGAAATGTTGGTAGATCTTTACATTGCATTTCAAAGAAATTAAATATCGTCATTGAAGAAGATTATAAGAAGAAGAACAATGAATTAGCTGACCTGGTGCAGAAGCTAAAGGTCGGCAGTACCTTTTGTTGTTGATGATATTTGGAGTACGGATGTTTGGGATAGCATAGGAGGAATATTTCCTGATTACAAAAATGGGAGTCGAATCTTATTGACTACTAGGGAAACAGAGGTAGCTATGCATGTAAATACTAGCAGCCCTCATGAGATGAACCTCTTAAATATAGATAACAGTTGGAAGTTACTTCGTGATAAGGTGTTTGGACCAAAACATGATCATCCTCCTGAGTTGGAAAAATTGGAAAGAAAATCGTAGAAAAATGCCAGGGACTTCCACTTAACAATTTCAGTGATTGCGGGACATCTTTCTAAGATGGCAGGACATTAACAAGTTGGAAGGACGTTGCCAAAACCTTAGGTAAAATCGTTGCTAGTCATCCAGATAAATGCTTAGGAGTGCTCGGTTTGAGTTACCACCACTTGCCTATTCACCTCAAACTTTGCTTTCTTTCTATGGGTAGTTTCCCTGAGGATTTTCATGTTGAGACTTGGAGATTGATCCAGTTATGGATCGCTGAAGGTTTCATTAGGACATCTGAAGGTGATAAAAGTATGGAGGAAGTGGCGGTAGATTATCTGGAGGAGCTTATCAGCAGGAACTTGATAATGGTTCGGAAAGGAGATTTAATGGTGAGATAAAAGCATATGGAATGCATGATCTAATGCATTAATTCTCTTTGAAAAAAAAGAAGCTAATGCACTACAAATTTTATGCATGTTGAGAGAACCCACCGCCTAGTCCATACTCTTCCAGCACAAGACAACAATGTTCGCCGCTTCAGTTTTCAAACTAAATATTCTTATGTAGCTAATAAGTGTTGTGACCAATTGCCCACTGTTGCAGAATCTATCTACTCACTTCGTCTAGTAGTTGGACCTTCTCTAACCCGTTTCAACCTTCTGAGGGTGTTGTCCATCTTCAATCGAGGATTCGGCTCATTTCCACTTGAAGTAACACAGTTATTTCAGTTGAGATATCTTGCACTTAGCAATGGCGACCCGGAAGTCTTCCTCAATCAATCTCGGGGCTTCAGAATTTGCAAACTCTAATCCAGGACAGATCTTTTTTATACAGATGGTCTTATTCCATACCAGTACATATATGGATGATGAAGAACTTGAGGCATATACATCTGCCTACAAAAACAGTTATTTACCGGTCCTGGTAGAGGATATAAAAAAATAAGCATTCAGCGATAGGGATGCGAATCTAGAAGGAACTTTCTGGTCTCTGTTCCAGCAGTTGTACAAATGAAGTCTTTTCTAGTACTCCCAATCTAAAGAGATTGATCGTCCATGTCAGTAGAGTACCTCATGGATATGTCCAGCTTGGCTTCAGCGGTGAAGTTCTTAAGACCAGTAATGCTTCCCAATACACCATTAAGAGTTTTGTTTTGCCAACATCATCACTTAAGAGGTTGACTTTTAGTGGTTGTAAACTTCCCTGGGAAGACATATCAACTCTTGTCATGTTTGCCCAATCTTGAAGAGCTCCAAGCTTAAGAGCGCAGTCATCGGTACAGAATGGATATTGAGTGATGAAAAACAGTTCCAAGCTTGAAATTGTTGTTGTTTAACAATCTAGATTTTCAGATTTTGGGAAGCTAGCCTGATAGCTTCCCAAATCTAAACTCCACTTGTTCTGAAGAATTGCAAGTACCTCAAGAAATTCAACAGATTTTGGGGAAATTAATTCTTTGGAATCAATTGAGTTACATGATTGCAGCACTACTGTTGAGGGGATTCTGCAAGAAATATTGAACAAGAACAAGAGGACATAGGAAATAAAGTACCCAAAGGTCTACATCCATAACGAGTGGCAGTAAGTTTTATGCTCTCTCTCTCTATATAAAAAAATTATTGGATTGATCTTCATATAAATTATTACTCCATCTTTGTTAAATTTTTACCTCCTTGAAATTATTGAGATGAATGATTTCTTTTCTTTTTTGCATCTTTTGCATATATGCAGGAATTGAAGCTTATTTCTAGGGACAATCTTACTCTATCTTCCAAATGAAGAACCTTTTTAGTTTATATTTTTGAAAAGTAAAAATCTTCTTTTGTTTGATCGTTGGTAACTATTGTACTGTTCTATCTATTTGTTTAAGCATAATACATAAACAAACATTCAAACTTGGCAAAGTTAAATTGTCTTTCAATGAATTATGCCTTTGTTTTATGTGACAGTTCGAAATAAATAACGTTCTGATTTTTTATGCAATTATCTATAGTGAAGAAAGAATGAAGGTTTCCCCTGTCGAATCTGTTGTCCTCAGTTCATGTATAATACGCGTGCTATTTTAACCTCTGATTGTACAAGGAGTCCAGATATACAATATTATTACGAACGAATAAATGTAGTTATTTAATAGGTAATCAATAGAGTAAATTCTTTATACTGCGAATGCATAGAAATGTAACTATTTGAGATCTCAATAAACACAAAGTATATGCGAGTGTTTGGTTTCCTCTGTGCCTGATCTCTTGAGAAAGTCAACAGTTGAATCGTGTTTATGCGTGTAGATATTTTAAGGTTATCATATATAAAAATTAGAAAAGGGCAAATAAACCTTTCAACTTTATGATTTAAAGCATGTCCCCCTTTGTTAAAATAATGCATATATGCGCTCGCTATCTAACAAATGATGCGCGTACGTGCGGTGAAACGAGTTGAGGTGCCCGAGATGATCATCACATCGTTGGAGGTGCTCAATCCAGCACAGTGAAACCAAGTTGGGGGTGCCCGGATGATCATCACGTAAGTTGGAGGTGCTCGGTCAGTGATGAAACCAAGTTGAGGTGACTAGATGTGCATTCAAAGTTTGAGTGCTTAGGCCAATTGAGGCGAGTTTGAGTGCTGTTGTACATTATGCCTTGTAAGAATTATGCTATCAGTTCTTCATCTAAAGAAGAACTAAAGTTGCAAAATGTCTGGGCATTAGAAAAGAAATCATATTGATGCTTAATTTTTGGAGGGCGTAAATGTATAAACAAATATTCAAACTTGACTCAGAAGGTAACAAGTAGCATTCACGTTTTGAGTGCGTATTTAGGCAGCGTACTGTCTCAATGACAATAACTTCTAGCGTCCTCAGAATCTTGTAGATACATGACGCTAAGGTGACCCATAAATTTTGGAGGAGTCTAGATAATCATTTTTGTAAGTTGGAGTGTTCAGCCCATTACGATGGAAAGCGAGTTGGGGTGTCTAGATATGCATATTCAAAGTTGAAGTGTTTAGTTGTCGGTTAGTAAATTAAAATTGTCTATCATGTATTATGTAAATTTGAAATATATGAATAGAGCATGGATTAATTATCTTCTGGACTTTCAATATGAACTTGCTAGATTATATCATCTTATTATGTTGAAAAATCAGAAGCATTTATAATTTCATGCATCTCTTATGATGTCTTTTAACTGTTGAACTACTCAGCAGAAAACATAATATCATGTTACATCACGCCCTTGATTTCTTTCAATCCAAAGTTTTATCACTTTGTATTTGATTGATGAATTAGTACTATGGTCTTGAAACCTAAACACGTGTGAATAGTTGAATGGACCATTCGTGTATTCAAAGTATCATAAAGAATTCTTTTTAAATCATCTGGTATTCACGGCTTATTGGCCCGATTAATTCAATTTCATATTGAGCTTAGAACCAGATTTTAATACACAGTACCTCTCCACCACCCAAAGCCACAATTTTCATCACAAAAGAGAGTTTCCAACCAGAATTTAATCAACAATGCAGCATCAGAATCACGTGGATTTCACCAACAGTTGTTCGTAATCAACAAAAGCAGAACTTGATTTGGTCTTTTATAAATAAAAAGCCACAAGGGGTATATTTGCTCCTTCTTGCAAGGTTCAGGGTATATTTCATACTTTTAGAAAGTTCAAAGGGTATATTGAAATAAAAGCCCGCCACGTAGAGAGCATTGAATTAGTTTTTTTAGAGTAAGTCAAACAATTTGTTGATTAAAGGGTGGCTCGTAACTTGGTATGCAACAAGTTGCTATAAAAACAAAAGATTACTGTTTGATATCTTGAATTACATACATCCTTTTTATTCCTTCAAAAATTATTTTGTTCTGTATTGACTTGATGGCAGCTTATAGTGCTGTAACATTTCTCTTCTTCAAGCGATTGAGCAACGTAACCCCAAAGCTCATGATTGGGGCTCAAACTGCTAAGGCGCTCAGATCTATTCATGCTACTGCTCAATATTTTCATGATGTTCGTAAACTACCTGTAGCACATTTGACCCGAAAAATCAAATCTTTGGAGGAAAAATGAAGTTGCCATAAGTGATGCAGAAAATGTTGTTGAGCTCAAGTTTTATCAATTGTCAGTCTCGAGTTGGACTTTTGGAATTTTACAACACCGGGATTTGCTATCAGTTGTTGAAAAATGGATATAGCTAAACAAGTGATGGGATTCTTTCTCATGATGCTGATCAAATTTTTGAATTATCTAGGGATTCCTTGATTGGCACAAGTTATCCGATGTTGTCTAGTTGAAAGAAGATATCGTGCAGGGATTTGACAGTGGCTTCGAGATCATAGTTAAAAGATTGACAGGACAGCCGGATCTAGACATTGTTACTATAACAGGCATGGGTGGCATTGGCAAAAACAACACTTTCGCTAAAAAGGCTTGTAGATATCTTCAATCGAACCATCATTTTGACATTTATGTTTGGGTTACAATATCTCAACAATTTCAACGCGTAGAAATGTGTTGTTAGATGTATCATTGCATTTCAAAGCAAACAGTTATTGACAAGGCAAAGATTATGATGAGATGGACGAGTGAGTTGCGACCTAGTGCAGAAAAACCTAAAGGAATTCGAATACCTTGTTGTTGTTGATGATATTTGGAGTACGGATGTTTGGGATAAATAAAAGGTATATTTCTGAATGCAACAGCAAGAGTCAGATCTTATTGACTACTAGGGAAAGAGAGGTAGCGATGTATGCAAATCCTGTTAGACCTCATGAGATGAACCTCTTGGATTTCAGATAATAGTTGGAAGTTACTTGAAATGGCAAGGTGTTTGGATAGAAACATGATCATCCTTCTGGTGGAAGAAATTGGAAAGAAAATAGTACAAAAATGCCAAGACTGCCCTTAACAATTTCAGTGATTGCAGGGCATCTTGTAAAATGACAGGATGCTGAAAGTTGGAAGGATATTGCCAGGCCGCGCCATTAAATCATTTGCTACTCATTAGACAAGTGATGAAATATGGTGGCTGGTCAAATCGGGTGGCTAGTCAAATAGGTTGGCTGGGCAAATTGCCCAATTAGTCCTGTTAGTTTGGTAAATTTGCATTTTAGTCCCAGACTCAACACTATAAATATCCCTCACTTCATTCATTCTAAACACCAAAACATCACAAAAACACTTCTTCTTAGTGGTGTAAATTTACCTGCAGTATTGTAAAATTCTTAATAGTGAGATTCTCTAGTTTTGCACAATGAATGGCAGCATTTGATGAACCACGTAAATTTTGGTGTTCATATTTTCTTTTGTGCTTTTTCTTTTGCCTCATTTATTGTCGAGTTTTGTCATTTTGAATCCTAGGTGGTATCCCAGGCTGGTTAATTTGCTGTTATTAAGCTGAGGTTTACCGCCTTTTCAATTTTATGAAGTTTGCCTCTCGCTAATATTCCAACGGGCGGTTATACGCCAAATTATTGTTTGTGGTTATTGTGCCAATAGGATTAGCTTAAGCTATTGCGGCAGAGAAATATTGTCAGACAAAATATTTATCGAAAATTCTTAAGTGTGGATTAGTGGACTATAGCGACCAAATACGACATCGAAAAATTAAAGCTGGAGCGATTTTCTCTATGTAAGTTGAAGATAGAAGGCATTTTGAAAAACAGTTATCTTCAAAACTTAATTGGAGACAAGCCCACGAATATATAACAAGTGGAACGAGGTGGATGAAGCGATACATGAATCCACCTTGACACTTAGCGTGGTGTCCTATCCGAGTGTGGGGGAAGAAAATAGCCAAAGAAATTTGGGACACGGCAACCAAATTATCTGAGGCAAATCACTTTGCACAACCACAAATCTTCTTAAAAGAAGATTATACCCTTAGAATGGCGGAGTCACTGGTGGTTGCATCGCCTTTCGGCTTACTATGTTACCCAGCCACGACAGCGTTGGGCGCTGTATCTGAGACGAGCGTGAAAAATCTTGCGCCCGAGTTCACTGCAGGATTCATGCGACCCATTTCGTTATCGACTTAACAACTATTTCGTGGCCAGTTACTGCGATCTTTGATGATGTTTAGCCTTCCTATCTAGAAGAAAAAGCGGTAGCAACTTGAAAGGCTAACACGTGATTCGCAACAAGTGGAGGCTTTGTCAATATCGAGAGGAAGATTGATGGAACGTGGCCCCGATTAAGTCAGCGACGGTAGATCGAAGTCAAGAAGTAGAAAAAATGTAAGTCACTGCAGTTGTGCAGCTAGAAAAGGTCTGAAGAGGACATTGGGGACGGGGAAAGAGTGAGTAGTAAAGGTAATCAAAGCTCAAAGTTGTGTAGCAAATGCTTGGAATTGCTGGAGAAGTACTTTCGGTGAAGTATCAACCCAGTGAAAGCGAAAGTTGTACTTTCACGATGTTTGAAACCTGGAGCTGGGAGCAACATGGCACGTGGCACCCTAGAATGGTTCCATAATATGAATCTATCCTGAGGATCAGAGTGTGCATGGTGCGGCCGTACCTTGAATTCTTTGGAGTTAGTGCTGGCAAAATAAAAATGTTTGTGATGCCGTCGCTCCTTCAAGATATCACGATAATGAGAGGACTGAAGATTTATTGTCTTTGGGACCGTGGATGGCCTTGGATGCGAGTATTTTGTCGGGATCTTGAAGGTATCGAGTGCACTAATGGTGATATAGAAGGAAGATAAGTTGCATCCAATACAGTACATGCTCAAAAGGAGACACTTTTCAACAATGGAAACGGCAGTTATGATATCCAACGAAGAATCAACGTGCTATGGCAGCGCGGAAACTCGATGCGTATGACGAATGAGGTTTGAAGATTACCAAATGAAGCGAGAGTGACTTTCTGTGGTCTCAAGAGGTAAACCCTTCTATGAAACATTGTGTTTACTATGGCAGCTATTGAAGTTCAAGCAAATACAGTTCTAGAAGCAAATGAAATCTTGGATCTTATCACTAGATGTGTGGAAAGCAGTTAAGTCAAAGGAGGCAAAATACTTTGTGTCATTCATTGATAGTTACTCAGGAATCTTTGAGTGTATCCAATCGAAGGAAGACGGATGTATTTTCAACCTTCAAAGTATTCAAGGCTCAAGTAGAGCCGGAGGCGAAAAGAAAATCAAGTGCTTACGGGTGAAAATGGAATATACAAGTGATGAGTTCGAAGACTTTTGTAAAGAGGAAGGTATCAAAAGGCAGTTCACAGTTGCCTTACATATAACAAAATGGTAGCGAGGCGGATGAACGGGACTCTTATTTGAGATCGAACTAGAATACTGAAATTCAAGTGGTTATAGCAATCGAAAAATTATTGAGGCAACTTAGAACAAGCAATGATGATCCAACGAGGTAGAAACTCAAGTTGGAAGGCCGAGTTCCGCGAGAAAAGGCGACCAACTTATCTCTGATTATGTTACTAGGTAATGTTGCATAACCCAATATTTCTACTTGTGAGATGATGAACCTTGGCGTTCATGGGAGCCGCTAGGGCGGCGCCCAGGTGGATGGCGGCAAAAGCAAGAAGGAGGTGATGGATCTACATAAGAGCAAGACGTGGGGTCTGGATTTTACTACCAGCATCTGGGGAAGAAAAGCTGTGGAGACGAGATGGGTGCCACAAGATCAACGCAATTGCTGATCAAGTGGAACGATATCGTGCTTTCGGCCAGTGTAGTAAAAGGATGTACTCGAAGAAAGGAGCGTTATTTGATGAAATATTTCCTTCGTGGTGGACTCCCAGCCATAAGAATCGTTCGGCCTTGTGTGCTACATTTGATTTACACCGGAGCAATTGGATGTCAAAGCGCATTTCTTCATGGAGAACTTGAGAGAAGGATTTATATGCTCAGCCCAGGCTTTGTCCAAAAAAGACTAGGAGAACCGTTTGCAAGTTGAACAAATCCTTACGGTCTCAGCGAGGTGCCAGAATCTTTGGTACAAAGATTTGATTCTTTCATTATAATGCAATTTCCAGCAGAATGATTCAAACGTATCGTATGCGAGTTTGAAGAATGATTATTATCTTGTTGTTGTCACGTGGACGACATCTTTGATAGCATTTATAGCTCCCAGTCAAGAATTAAAGGCACAATTAGCTAGGGAATTCGATATGAAAAGATTTGGGACTAACAAACAGATTCCTAGGGATGCAAATTCATCAAATAGAAATGAAGAGGAATTTGGCTTTCTGAAATTATTTAAAGAAGGTCTTGCGAGTGTTTCAACATGCAAGATTTAGCAAACCAATCTACTGCACTTCCTTTTAATTTTCAAGTTATCCGCAACGTCCTAGCAAGTGGAAAGGAAGAAATGTCTCGAATGCGACATCTGCACTTCAGCAGTGAGAGGCCTACGTGTATGTACATTTGTGAAGACAGTTATTACCTGGCAGTAGGAGTGCTCGATGGGCTCCATGGCCATCCGGGCAAAAGAACAGTACCCAAGGCACGGTGAAAGATCAAGGCACATTAAAGGACTCACATACAACTTTGTGTTTTGGGGATGAGTTTTGCAGTCGAGAGGATATGTCGATTCATATTTTCGCAGTGTCAGACAAGCGAAAATCCCTTCTGAGGATGTGTTTACACTTCTTTGGACGTGATTGGATTTCAAGTTACGGGCTTGTGGTACCACTGTCTACAACGAGAAAGGCGAGTACATGGCGGCTACGCAGCGACGATTTGTAAAGGCTTATGGAGGAACTCGGGCACAAACAACGAGTGATATCGGTGTGTTGTAGTAGGTCAGTGCCTTGTACATTACAAGAAATCCAACCTTGTGTGAGCAGAAGCACATAGGCGTACAATATCACTTTATACGAGAAGTGATGGAGAGCGGAAAAGTGGATATGCAGAAAATTTACACTAAAGACAACCTGAGATGTCATTGGCGTTACAACGGACAAGTTCTGTGGTGTAGATCCTCCTTTCGCCTCGCAGAAACGTAAGCTAGCATGGATGGAAAAATTAGAAGGCGCTATTGTGTGAAGACATGATTATCATCATATCTTCAAGTGGGAGAATGATGATAGGGTGGCTGGTCAAATAGGAGTGGCTAGTCGAATAGGGTGGTGGGCAAATTGCCCAATTAGTCCTTTAGTTGGGTAAATTTACATTTTAGTCCCTAGACCTACGACACTATAAATACCCCTCACTTTGTTCATTCTAAACACACCAAAAACATCACAAAAACACTTCTTCTTAGTGGTGTAAAATTCTCTCGGAGTATTGTAAAATTTCTTAATAGTGAGATTCTCTAGTTTTGCTTGTGGACGTAGCCAACATTTGGTAGACACGGAAATTTTAGTGTTCATATTTTCTTTTGTGCTTTTTCTCTTTTGCCTCATTTATTGTCGAGTTTTGTCATTAATCTAATAATAAATGCTTAGGAGTACTCGGTTTGAGTTACCACCACTTGCCGAATTCACCTCAAGCCTTGCTTTCTTTCTATTTCATGTTTCTTGGAGGATTTTCAAGTTGATACTCGGAGATTGATCCAATTATGGATCGCGGAAGATTTTATAAGGACTTCCGGAAATGGTAAATGTTTGGAGGAAGTGGCAATAGGTGTTTGGAGGACCTAATGGCAAGGCAGTACAGGCTAGAAAAAGGAGATTCAATGGTGAGATAAAAAGCATGTGGTATACATGATCTACTGCGTGAATCTGTTTGATAGAAGCTGAAATATCAAAGTTTATGCATGTTGAGAGAGAGAACTTACCCAACTCTTCCAGCACAAGCATAATGTTCGTCGATTAGGTTCAGACCTTATCTTATTCAGTTGATGATTGTTGTAAGCTATTACCCCTTGTTGCGAGAACTATCTACTTATTTTCTCATTTGAATCTGCCTCTTGAACCGTGCCCTATTAAGCTTCTTAGGACATTTCCATCTCACGGTCGTGATCCTATAATACATGGAATTACTACATTCGTTCAAGTTTCTCAGAGTGTTAGCCATCTTCCATATATTCTAAAGTTTTGGTCATTTTCACTTATGATTACAAAAGTTATTTCATTTGGGAATGTATCTCAAGTTCGATTTTACATGGAAAATTCTTGAATCCAATCCTGAGCTTGAGAATTTTGCAAACTCTAATTTGTAGTGGTCATCCTTTCGATATATCTCTTTTACTGTGAAGATATGGACGATGAGAGCAGAGTATATAAGTACAGGGGGAGCCCTTATTACCCAGTCCTAGAAGAGAACGTATTTTAAACAAGCATATTTGATAAGATATATGGGTCCACCACATTACTCGGGACCGGAGTCCTTCTATCGGGTTACTGCAGGCAGAAACACAAGTAAATAAAGCAGTAAGAAAAGTGACACACGATGTTTACACGGAAACCTCCTTGCTCAAGGGTAGAAAACGGCCTGCGTAAGTTTTGCTTAAACAACTCCACTAGATACGAGCAACAAAAATTACAAACTCTAGTAACCTAAAGTTAACCTCTAATCTCCCTTGCAATAACTCTACTACAAGGCTTTGACCTGATGACTAATTCTTGATACCTTGACTAAACTCATTTGGAAATACAAAGGCTAACTATATTTGACGAAACAAGGATACAAACTTTTAAAACAAGAAAAACAGCTTACACAAAAGTCATATTTTTCTAGCTATTACAGACACAACTCATTTCAACACTAATGGCCGATGCGTTGGTTATGAGAAGATCGCGTTGATCCTCTTATGCTAAGGAACAATCGACACTTCAAGGGCAAAGAATATGCTTGCTTAAGGTATATTTTCTTGATGAGAGATATGTTTATTATTGTGTCCTATTTGTTGTCCAAGAGACAAAGGACAAGCATTAGACACTTCAACAAAAAACTATCTCATTAGTCAAGTACATATGACCTACTTAACCTAGGCTGCTGCTCTGGCTAGCAGTGGCACCTCTCTCAACTTTCTGCAAAAAGGTATTTTTCTGTTTGTACAAAGTTTCAGCCAGTTCAAACCAAATCACATCGGCACAAGGGATCTGATCCCTGTATGGATTCGTCATCATCAAAACTAGCAATCTAACAACATTACAAGCCTTGACCATTCTTAAACCCTTTTTTGTACCAATTCATCCTTAAACACTTTGATGTAAGTATGAGTGGTTAATGCCTAAGTTAAGTGATACATGCTGGAAAGAAAAAGAAATGTATGATGATAGATAAAGAGTCCTTTAGAACTATCATTAAACAAATATATGAAAAAAATATTAATAAGAATAAAGTGTGCAATGAGGAGAAATAAAAGATGGTAAGGTACACTTGTCCATTATCAGTGTACAAGAGTTTCAAAGAGATTAACTGATTTCAATATTATTTCATTTGTAATCTTAAGGTTTTGGATTGGACATTTAAGAATTTTTTTACATAATATCAATACAAAACTTTGGGAATTCAGACTGTTAGACCTCAGATAATGATGAATTCATATGTCTAGTTAATATTTATTATAAATAAAGTAAATTGGGTCATATTGATATCATTTATGGTCGTAATATATTGAGTTTTGTAACTATATAAATAGCTTTTCATTTTTTATACAATATTTAAGACTACTAAAAATTCAATATCGAATGGTAGAAATGGCGAGGTGGAGTATGTTTCAAAAAATCTAAATACTGATGACAATCAACTCAAATCATATCATTAATTATTACGGTGATTCCTCACACGATGTGATAAACTTGAGTTGGATGAATACAAGTATCACCTTCTAATAGTGCGTAATAATGATTTTCATGAGGTAAAATTTTCGGATCCGTGAATATTATTATGGTTTATGTCATGAACGAGCACATCGATATGCGGATCACAATGTTTCGTTCATGACTTAAAAATCTTAGAGATACAATGCCAACGAGGTTTCTTTGACCATATATGGCTCAAATTAATCAAGAGTCTTGCGAGTTACAGTGAAGAGAATAGGAAAAAAATTAATATAGTGCTAGTAAGGCATTGTAGATTTCACATGCTTAAGTTGGTCGAGCAACAAGTATCATCAACCAATAGGGAACTAACATCTATGAAAAAAGTATGTGTCTTAAGAAACCCACCTTATTTATCACGGGGGCGATATTGAGGACTTCTATCTTGATGATTATGATTATGAATTTGATAATTGTGTTTATAATTTTAATTTATGATGATCATGTCATTAATTAGTCAAAAGAAAATTGCGGAGTTTAATTTTGGGTTTATTCTTTTAGTATTGTTTTAACATATTAGAATAGATAAGTATTGTATACACAGAAAAATACATAAAAAATAATATTTCATATTTTCATAGAAAATAAAGTAGGAAACTACATTTAAAATTCAAAAGGCCGATTACATAATATATTAAGATAATATATAAAACATGTCACAAAAAAGACTAATAAACACCAATTATGCAATATTTTCAAAATAAAAAAAAAAAAAACAACAAGAGGCCACAAATCAGTCTCAAACTGTTAATAGTTTTCTTATTGTTCAATTCATCTCTTAAAACATCTTTCTCACGTCGTGTCCTTTGAACAATGATTTAACTATATATCCTTTTTTCCAACTTCATTCAAGTTAGACTGCGTACAGAATTGCCAGCATTGTTATGTGTAAAATAGTTGTATCTCCATCAATTGGGGGCCTTCTCTTTGTCAGAAAATTATCTTCCCAACAAAAACAATATCCGCCATTTTGACTACAAAAATAAACAAAGAAAATTTTAGTATTTGAAATTAAAATATGTATATACATGTTTTTTTAATCTAAAAAACTAAAATAAATCTTTCTTTTGACACTATATAACCCTAGAATTTACTACTGCATTTCTATGTATCTTTGATGTCTTGATGCTACAACGATCTCCCACATAAATAAATATCGAGTTGTATAAAAAATATTGAGATTTGAGACTCTTGATATGGCTAATCATTCAACCTGATACAGAAAGAAGAAAATTTTGAAGTTGAACCGAAATTTGCCCTAGTTCTAGTGACTCATATACTTGCCCAATTTAGTGTGCTACGGGAGCCCATGGAGCTTAACTTAACACCCTTTAAAAGGCTTATCCGTTTATGCGAGGCCATACAACATATTAATTTAATATGCTATAAGTAAAAAAAATAAAAATTTTATTTTCCCCGTTATTTTGATCTAACTTCATCTTTTTCAGAAAAGTCGTTCCCAGATCCAGGACTTGTCTTCCCTATCAAATACCGATTAGCTCTCAGAAGCACTAGAGTCCTTGTCGAAAAATCAAAACTCTAGCAAATTATCACATAAAGATGAGAGGTCAAAAGAGTGCGCTTTTAGCGATTTGTATAATGTGACGGACTTAGAGGATTCTATTTTGATATTGGGATAAAGGACAAACATACTTCTCAACTTTGTGATTTAAGAACCGTTAAAAAAGTGTTGCATATGATCTGTAGTTTAGCAAATTATGTATATATACTATACCCTCGTTGTCTAATGCATATTTAACAAGGGATATATCCACTTTAATTATGTATATAAAAATTACACAGTTTGATTTTTTTCTTAATTTATCATATATATTAAAAATAGATATTTTTAATTTTTGTCAATTTTAAAAATTAAAGATATTTAATTTTCATTATTTTCAATATGGCTTTTCTCTCATGATTTTGATTTTTTAAAGTTTTACAAAATAATTTGAGACGAATGGAATATATAATTTTCATTCATTTAATTTGTGTTTTAAAAAATTATATTAAAATTTATTCTAATAACTTTTTGAGAAAAATAACCAAAGAAAGTATGAAATGAAAGTAATGAAGCACTGAAAAATGTCGTCTAATGTTATAATACTATGAAATCAAGACTTAAATCTTAATATAAGTTATATTTTTCAATCAACTACGCAAACACTTGCGTCAGTGAAACTAATACAATAATGTATATATTGAAATGGTTGAGTATAATTAAGTTGAAATTTTTTTAATTTTTTTAATTTTTTTATATATATATATATATATTAACTAAAGATAAAAGTAATTGGTTGGCGTAAGAATAATAATCCATCTAATCACAGGTTCACATACAACAACATTTTGTTTAGCTTATAGATGGTTAGTAATTAGTAGGTGTTTGATTATGAAAACTAATCACAGGTTCACATACAACAACATTTTAAAATTGAAGTAGAGCACGTTTGATCATATTTATCTAATTTGTACAGAATATTCAGAATTGAACGTACTTTCTCTAAATATGATTTGTCATCAATTTTAAAGCAGCAAAATCACCTAATTTACTTGAAATATATAATTAAATCTACTCTAAAAAATAATATCTCAAAATAGATAATCACATAATGTCATAAATTAAAAACAAAAAAAAACTAATATAATTAAAAATATTAAAAAAATCAAAATCATAAATTTTAATTTAAAAAATTGTAAAATTAGGTTAGAAAATGAAGTTGTACTTAGTTATAATTTTTCCTTTATTTGAAAATTATTGAAGTTAGAGTTGAAGATGAAGTTGTGTTTGGTTATAGTTTTTTCACTTTGTTTCAAATTGTTAAAAGTTAGAGTTGAAGATGAAGTTATCTTTGGTTTTAGTTTAAAAAATGCTTTAAACACTTATGCTTAAAGCCACTTTCTTTATTAAACAAAGCGAATTCTTAGTCTCGTTTTTTCCTTTTTAAAAAGTCAACTAATTTTATTGATAAACACTAACACTACTAATTAACACGGTGCATGTGGGAAATTATTAAAGAATTGTCCACATTATATTATAAATAGGTGTTGTTCAGCCTCGTTTGGATTATCAAACAAATCACACTCATCAATATAACTTGGGATAAAAATAGTTGAATCCCTTTTGACTTGATGGCTTATGCTGGTGTACTGTCCCTTCTTCAAACTGTTGAGCAAGTTCAGCAGATAAACCCCGGATGTATTCGGTCAAACTGCTAATGCCGATTCTCTTACGTAATCTTCTTGAATATTTTCAAAATGTTCTTGAAGAAGCAGCAAGATCGAAGGTATGATGATAATAACCCTGAAAAATCAAATCTTTGGAGGAAAAAAATTAAAGTTGTATGAAGTGATGCAGAGGATGTTATTGAGCTGAAGATGTATCAAATCATCAAAACTAGCTTGACACTGCCAGTAGCGTGTAAAGTTTTCCATACAGATTTTCTCGGATAATTGAAGAAATGGATACAATAAAGAAACAAGTGATGGAATTGTTTCTGGTTTAGCACAATTAGTACTCGTGATGTTGATGTTGATGCTGATGATCAAATTCTTGAATTATCTGGGGATTCCATCATTGACACTTCTTCTTCTACAAGTAATAATCCAATGGCAAATCGGGGAAGATACCATCGTGCTGGGACAGTGACGATTTGGAGAAAATAGATTAAAGGTTGACAGGACCACCCTCGGATCCTAGACATTGTCGCCATATCAGGCATGGGTGGCATTGGCAAAACAGCACTCATAGAAAAGCTCATGATCTTCCCCAAATCAGGTATCATTTTGACATTCATGTTTGGGTTACAATATCTCAAGAATTTCGAACTAGAAATGTGTTGTTAGATGCTTTACATTGCATTTCAAAGAAATTAAATATTGTCAATGAAGAAGATTATAATAAGAAGAACAATGAGTTAGCTGACCTGGTGCAGAAAAAACTAAAAGGTCGACGATACCTTTTTGTTGTTGATGATATTTGGAGTACGGATGTTTGGGATAGCATAGGAGGAATATTTCCTGATTACAAAAATGGGAGTCGAATCTTATTGACTACTAGGGAAACAGAGGTAGCTATGCATGTAAATACTAGCAGCCCTCATGAGATGAACCTCTTAAATATAGATAACAGTTGGAAGTTACTTCGCGATAAGGTGTTTGGACCAAAACATGATCATCCTCCTGAGTTGGAAAAAATTGGAAAGAAAATAGTAGAAAAATGCCAGGGACTTCCCTTAACAATTTCAGTGATTGCAGGGCATCTCTCTAAGATGGCAAGGACATTAACAAGTTGGAAGGACGTTGCCAAAACCTTCCAGATTAAAATCGTTGCTACTCATCCAGATAAATGCTTAGGAGTGCTCGGTTTGAGTTACCACCACTTGCCTATTCACCTCAAACCTTGCTTTCTTTCTATGGGTAGTTTCCCTGAGGATTTTCATGTTGAGACTTGGAGATTGATCCAGTTATGGATCATGAAGGTTTCATAAGGACATCTGAAGGTGATAAAAGTTCGGAGGAAGTGGCGGTAGATTATCTGGAGGAGCTTATCAGCAGGAACTTGATAATGGTTCGGAAAAGGAGATTTAATGGTGAGATAAAAGCATGTGGAATGCATGATCTAATGCGTGAATTCTATTTGAAGAAGCTAATGCTACAAATTTTGCCATGTTGAGAGAACCCATGGCCTAGTCCATACTCTTCCAGAACAAGACAACAATGTTAGCGCTTCAGTTTACAACCTCCAATATTCTTATGTAGCTAATAATTATTTGTGACCAATTGCCCTGTTGCCAGATCTATCTACTCGCCGTCTAGTAGTTGGACCTTCTCTAACCCGTTTCAACCTTCTGAGGTGTTGTCCATCTTCAATCGAGCATTCAGCTCATTTTCACTTAGTAACAAAGTTCTTTCAGTTTGAATATCTTACTTGTATGTGAGGAAGTCTTCCTCAATCAATCTCGGAGCTTCAGAAGGTACAAACTCTAATCCATGACAGATCTTTTTTATACGGTTGGTCTTATTCCACACCAGTAAATATATGGATGATGAAGGGCAGAGGCATATACATCTGCCTAAAGCCAGTTATTTATCGGTCCTAGAAGAGGATATATACAAATAACTGCGTGATAGGGATGCGAATCTGGAACTTTCTGGTCTCTGTTCCACTTGTTGTACAAATGAAATCTTTTCTAGTACTCCCCGTCTAAAGAGATTGATGGTCCATTTAAATTCATATGTCAGTAGAAATTACCTCATGGATATGTCAGCTTGAGAAAGCTTCGAAGCATTGAAGATCTTCAAGACCAGTTATGCTTCCCAATACCCCATTGAGGTTTTTGCCAACATCATCACTTAAGAGGTTTGGAGTTTTAGGTGGTTGTGAATTTCCTTGGAAGACATATCAACTCTTGTAAAATGCCCCAATCTTGAAGAGCTCAAGCAAGAGCACGCAGTCATCGGTACAGAATGAATGTGGTGATGAAAAACAGTTCCAAAAACTTGAAATTATTGTTTGTTTATAATCTAGATTTTCAGATTTAGGAAGCTAGCTATTAACTCCCAAATCTAATGCTTATTCTGAAAAATTGCAAGTACCTCCAAGAAATTCCAACAGATTTTGGGGAAATTAATTCTTTGGAATCGAATTGGGTGCATGATTGCAGCACTACTGTTGAAAGTTGGCAAGAAATATTGAACAAGAACAAGAGGACATAGGAAATAATTACCCAAAGGTCTACATCCATAGCAGAGCGCAGTAAGTTTGTATACCTCTCTCTGTAAAAATTTATTGGATTGATCTGCATATAATTATTATTCCATCTTTGTTAGATTTTACCTCCACTTGAAATTATTGAGATGAATGATTTCTTTCTTTATGTCTTTGCATATATGAAATTGAAGCTTATTTCTAGGGACAATCTTACTCTATCTTCCAAATGAAGAACCTTTTAGTTTATATTTTGAAAAGTAAATCTTCTTTTGGTTTTGATTATTAGTAACTATTGTCTTGTTCTATCTATTTTTGTTTAAGCATAATATGGCAGACATTCAACTGGCGCCCGACTTCAACTTGGTCTCAACTCTCAACTAACAATGAAACACTTCCTTTCGTCATTGTGTCTCTTTGACCAAATCATGACATCACACATAAATTACGGAGGTGTCTAGATGTTAGTTTAAGTAGTTGGAGTGTTCAATTGAAAAACCTGATGAAGAGCGAGTTATGGTGTCTAGATGTGCATATTCAAAAGAGTGTTTGAATTGCTTGATTGAGGCAAAGTTAAATTGTCTTTCAATGAATTATGCCTTTGTTTTATGTAGTTAAGAAATGAATAAGGTTCTGATTTGCATGCAATTATCTACTGTGAATAAGAATCAAGAGTTTCCCCTGTGAATCTGTTGTCCTCAGTTCATGTATAATACAGTGCTATTCATAACTAATTGTACAAAGTGGATATACAAATATTATTACGAACGAATAAATGATTATTTAATAGGTAAATCAGATAGAGTAAAAATTCTTTATCTTTGCGAATGCATAGAAATGTAACTATTTGAGATCTCAATAAACACAAAGTATATCCCGAGTGTTTGGTTTCCTCATGCTGATCTCTTGAAATCCTTGATTGGTGTATTTATAGTGTAAATATTTTAATTATCATATATAAAATTAGAAAAAAGAGCAAATAAACCTTTCAACTTTATGATTTAGAAAGTATACCCCCCTTTGTTAAAAAAATAATGCATAAATCGCTCGCTATCACTCAAATGATGCATGTCAATCAAGAAACTTTATGAAACAATCTCTTGCGAAGTGCCGTACATTTTATTAACGCCGACTACTAGCGGTTGGTTGGTAGTTGACAATGTTTTAGGTCAAGGCGGATGAAATCGTCTCAGTTCATCAAACCTAGTACTTTTCACGTGAAATATAAAGATACATTACATAAGAATTGACATAAACTTGGCTTGATAATTAAGCATTCAAACTTTAAGAGTGCACGTCTAGGCACCTCAACTTGATCTCAATGACAGCTAAGCCTCCATTGGAGTCCCGTTATGTCTTGTAGGCACCGCGATGCGGCCGTGGCACATGACGCGGTGAAACATAAGTTAGAGGTGCCCATATAATCATCTGTAAGTTGGAGTGCTCAATTGACAACTGTGAAACCAAGTTAAGTGTCACATTCTCAAAGTTTGTTGCAATTGTGCTGTTATATCATCTTGTGCTGAAAAATTAGCAGTTATTCTGCTATGCTCTTGTGTCGTTATGACAACAGCATTTCCAACTTTGCCAATCGTCAAGTAAATTGGGAAGGTCACAGTTTCTGGTTTGTTGCTAAATAACAAAATTTCCAGGCTTTGGATCCTGTCTTCATCAACCAATCTCCATAGCTAAAACAACACAATGTCTCGAGTTTTCTCCAAGTTGGACATATCTATGAGGTGATTGGCCAAATGAACCTTTCTGTCATAAGTTAGAAGGGTGATCAATCTCTTTAGTTTAGAAATGCCAAAAAATTTAGGCTTTATCTTCAACATTGTCAGTGTCACTACAATTTTATTTTATTTAGTAGATACTCTCATCATTGTTGTAAGAAGACATAATACATAATGGCACTTAAGCTTGGCCATTTGGCAATTAACACCTTTCCAAACTTTGAGTGCACATACAGGCACTCAACTTGGTCTCAGTGACCACAGTGAAACGGCCTCGGTACTCAGTAAGCATTCCATTTGAGAGTGCATGTTTAGGCTTGTCTGTTTCCAGTGCTCCAGCCCGACAACCAAGCTCCTAACTAGTCCTCATTGAATTTCGTAGATACCAGATGTGAGGTGGCCCATAAATTTTGGAGAATTTTAGATAGTAATTTACATAGTTGGGTGATTTAGCCCGGCTTCAGTCGGAAAGCAGGGTTGGGGTGTCCTAGATATACATTCAAAGTTGAAGTGTTTAGTTATCAGTTAAGACTCAAGTTAAAGTATCTATCTATGCATTATGCCATTTTGGAAATATATGAATAAGAACATGGATTAATTATCTTCTGGACTTTTTCAATATAGTATTCGCGTATTGGCCCGATTAATTCAATTTCACATTGAGCTTCGGAGCGTTTTAATACAGTACCTCTCCACACAAACACATTTTCATCACAAAAGAAGAGTTTCCAAGCCCAGAATTTAATCAACAATGCAGAATCAGAATCATGGTTCACCCATGAGTTCGTGTAATCAAATAAAGCAGAACTTGGTTGATCCTTTTAAATAAAAGCCACAAAGGTATATTTGCTCCTTCTTTGAGTTGAGGTATATTTCTTTTCCGAAAGTTGAGGTATATTGAAATAAAGCGTACGTAGAAGGTATATTGTCAATTGTAAAAAGATGCTTGTTTTTCTTCAATCACAAAAAATGAACAAATGAAAGAGACCATTAATCAAATGAAAACTGACCAACTGGCATTGGCTTAGTTTTTTTTTTTTTTTTTTTTGAGTAAATCCAAACAATTTTGTGGTCAAGGGTGAAACAGTATTTGGTATGCAGCAGTTGCTATAAAGCAAAGATTACTATTGCTCTCTATTCCTTCAAAAATTATTTTTGTTCTGTATATTGACTTGATGGCAACAGTGCTGTAATTTCTCTTCTTTAAATGATTGAGCAGCATAACCCAAAGCTCATGATTGGAGCTCAAACTGCTAAAGGCGCTCAGATCTATTCATGCTACTGCTCAATATTTTCATGATGTTCTTCAAGATTCTACAAATAACACGTTTGACCGCGAAAAAAATCAAGTCTTTGGAGAAAAAATAAGAGTTATGGTGATGCAGAAGATGTTGTTGAGCTCAAGTTTTATCAATTCATCAAAAGTCTCGAGGTGTACTTTTTGGAATTTTACAACACCGGGATTTGCTATCAGTTGTTGAAAAAATCAGACCATAGCTAAGAAACAAGTGATGGGATTCTTTCTCATGATGCTGATCAAATTTTTGAATTATCCCAAAGGATTCCTTGATTGGCACAAGTTATCCGATGTTGTCTGAGTTGAAAGAAGATATTGTGCAGGGACTGATGATGACTTAGGAGATCAATCGTTAAAAGATTGACAGGACAACCTTCGGATCTAGACATTGTTACTATAACAGGCATGGGTGGCATTGGCAAAACAACACTTTCGCTAAAAGGCTTATGATCATCTTCCAATCAGGTATCATTTTGACATTCATGTTTGGGTTATAATATCTCAACAATTTCAACGTAGAAATGTGTTGTTAGATGCTTGTCATTGCATTTTAAAGCAAACAGTTATTGACAAGGCAAAAGGCTATGATGAGATGGACGACAGTGAGTTAGCCGACCTAGTGCAGAAAAACCTAAAGGGTGAAAATACCTTGTTGTTTATTGATGATATTTAGATGCGGATGTTTGGGATAGCATAAAGGAATATTTCGTGAATGCAACAACAAGAGAGTCGAATCTTATTGACTACTAGGAAAGAGGTAGCAATGTATGCAAATCCTGTTAGCCCTCATGAGATAGACACTCTTGGATTGAATGTGGTTGGAAGTTACTTCGTTATAAGGTGTTTGGATCGAAACATGATCATCCTTCTGAATTGGAAGAAATTGGAAAGAAAATAGTACAAAATGCCAAGGACTACCCTTAACAATTTCAGTGATTGGGGGACATCTTTATAAAATGACCAGGACGCTAGAAAGTTGGAAGGATGTTGCCCGAACCTTAAGTGAAATCGTTGCTACTCATCCAGATAAATGCTTAGGAGTACTTTCGGTTTGATTACCACCACTTGCCAATTCACCTCAAACCTTGCTCTTTCTACAATGACTGCGGAGGATTTCAATTGATACTCGGAGATTGATCCAATTATGGATAGCAGAAGTTTTATAAGGACTTCCGGAAATGGTAAATGTTTGGAGGAAGTGGCAATGGGTGTTTGGAGGACCTAATTGGCAGGAACATTACAGGCTAGAAAAAGGAGATTCAATGGTGAGATAAAAGCATGTGGTATACATGATCTACTGCGTGAGATCTGTTTGATAGAAGCTGAAATATCAAAGTTTATGCATGTTGAGAGAACTTACTAATCTTCCAGCACAAAAGCATGTGTTACGATAAGCACAGTTTTCAGACCTTATCTTATTCAGTTGATGATTGTTGTAAGCTATTACCCCCTGTTGCCAGATCTATCTACTTATTTTCTCATTTGAATCTGCCTCTTGAACCCCGTCCCCCTATTAAGCTTCTCAGGACATTGCCCATCTACGATCGTGATCCTATAATACATGAATCTTTCTGTCATTTCAAGTTTCTCAGGGTATTGGCCATCTCTCATATAGACATAAAGTTCTGGTCATTTCCACTTGTGATTACAAAGTTATTTCATTTGAGATATCTCCAAGTTCGATTTTATGGCAAAATTCCTGAATCAATCTCAGAGCTTCAGAATTTGCAAACTCTAATTGTATTGGTCGTAACTTCGATATAACTGCCTGTGAAGATATGGACGATGAACTTGAGGTATATAAGTCTGGAGACCACTTATTTACCCAGTCCTAGAAAGTATTTTAAATAAGCATCTTGTAATGGGATGCCAAATCTGAGGAACTTTCGGTCTCTGTTGCGCCCAGTTGTACGAATGCAGTCTTTTCTGGTATTCCCAATCTAAAGAGATTGATCATCTATGAACCTTTTAATAAACGAAACTGTTTGCCCAATCGGCTCATGGATATGTCCAGTTTGAGTAAACTCGAAGCATTCAGAGGCAGACTGGAAACCTCTTTATGATATTTCCCACTATCAAGAGTTCTGTTTTTCCAACATCACTTAAGAGGTTGACTTTAGCTGGCAAGTACTATTTTTCTTGGGAAGACATATCATCAATTGTTATCATGTTGCCAAATCTTGAAGAGCTCAAACCGTGTTGTGTCGAGCCGAGATGACGACGTATGGAGATTGAGTGATAAAGACAAGTTCAAACTTGAAGTTGTTGTTGCTGAGCAACCTAAATCTTAAGCGTTTGGAAGCTAGCAGTGATAACTTCCTAAATCTGAAGCATGCTTGTCTGAAGGAATGCAACATCCTAGAAGAAATTCCAACAGATTTTAGGAAATTTGTACTTTGGAATCGGAGTGAGTTACATGATTGCAGTACTACTGCTGAGGATTCTACTAGAAAGATTGAACAAGAACAAGAGGACATGGGAAATAATTTCCTTAAGGTCTACATCCATAACAGTCGCAGTAAGTTTTAAATATCTCTAAACAGTTATTCGATTCTCTCATCTTTGTTAAATCTTACCTCCTTGAAATTAAGATGTTGATTTCTACTTGTTATCTTGCATATGCAGGGAACTGAAGCTTATTTTTGAAGACATCTAATGTATCTATTTTGTTTTGTGTGATAGTTCGAAATGAATTTATGGTGTCTAGGAGCATGATAAGTAGATGATGAAGGAGATCAATACTTTTTGAACTGAAATGGACCATTCTGATTATCACAACCATCTTACAGCCTCAAATGGAACTCAATACTTTATCATCCACCAATCTTCTTGGAGGTTCCCAAACATCAACTGTGCAAAATTTGGATCCACTGATCAGCTGTTTACTTCCGGCACTGTGTAGCACCATGCTGCTATTACTTCATTTGGTTTCTTGTAACCATTTCACTTGTTGATAAAATGTTGGGAGATCAAACCAATTGAATTGCTTGAGCAATTGTGTGACCAAATCTATACTTGATGCGAATGTTGGTTATGTATTTGTGTCTCTTAAATCATCTTTACCTAACTAGTCTACAAACTCTATCAAAATCTATGATGAAGTACTACGGGTTTGACCTAAACACATTGTTGAATGGACCATTCCTGTATTATCCCATAAAAGATTCTTTCTAAATCATCTGGTATCTGCAGCCATCGCCTGATTAATTAAATTTTGCCTCGAGTTTCAAACCAGAATTTGTAGCTCGACCACCAGAAACCCCAGTTTTCACCACAAAGAAGAGTTTCAAACCAGAATTTAATCAACAATGAGCAATCCGTAGTTCAACAACACAACTTTCCAATTATAGCATCAGAATCCCTTAATTCTTTTCCACTACACGAACACTCTCTATAAAAGAACTCATTCTCTTTCACTAGTAATTCACCAATTTCGAAAATCCAGTGTTGTAAAATTATTATTTGTTTGGATTGGGTGTTGCTGCAAACGATTTGAGTTGGTTTTGGTTGGAATTTCAAATTAAAACTCGAAGAATATCTCTAGTTGTAATATCTCTGAAAATACGCTACGTACATAGATATGTCAGCTGTTAGAATCATCCAACATGCTAAACAATGTAGTGTCTCCATTAATTGTCAACTGTAAAGATGCTTGTTTTCTCAAATGAAAATGGATACAATTATACCCACTCTTCCACACACCCAACTGGCATTGACTTAGTTCTTTTTTTCTCAGTTAATTTATTGATAAAAGTGTGTTATAGAACAAGTTATTATCCTTCACTATAAAAAAAAATTTTCTTGGTATCTTGAATTACATTCCTTCAAAAATTATTTTGTTCCAATACCCCTCCATATTGAATTGATGGCAGCTTATACTGCTGTGATTTCTCTTCTTCAAACTCTTGACAGAAACCCAAAACTCATGAATCGAGGTCAAACTGCTAAAGCGCTCGAATCTATTCATGCTACTGCTGAATATTTTCATGATGTTCTACAAGGTTCTAGAAATAAGACTAGGCCGTCTGACCCCAAAAAAACCAAATCTTTGGAGGAAAAAATAAGAGTTGCTGCTAGTGATGCAGAAGATATTATTGAGCTGAAGTTTTGTCAATTCATCAAAGTCTCGAGCTGGACATTTGGAATTCTACAACACTGGGATTTGCTACCAGTTGTTGAAAAAAATGGATACAACTAAGAAACAAGTGATGGAGATTCTTTTCTGATGCTGATCAAGTTTTGAATTGTCCGGGGATTCCTTAGTTAGCACTTCTTCTACAAGTTATCCAATACTGTCAGATATTGTGCAGGGACTTGAAGGTGACTTGAAGTCATAGTTAAAAGATTGACAGGACCACTGTCGGATCACAAACGTTGTCACAATATCCCAGGCATGGGTGGCATTGGCAAAACAACACTCGCTAAAAAAGCTTATGATCATCTCTCAATCAGGTATCACTTTGACATTCTTGTTTGGGTTACGTATCTCAAGAATTTAGAGGTAGAAATGTATTGTTAGAAACTTTGCATTGCATTTCGAAGCATACAGTTAGTGTCAATGCAAAAGATTATGATGAGATGGATGACTGTGAGTTAGCAGACCTAGTGCAGAAAAAGCTAAGGTCGAAAGATACCTTATCATTATTGATAAATATTTGGAGTATGGAAGTTTGGGATAGCATAAAAGGACTATTTCCTGAATGCAGCAGCAAAGTCGAATCTTAGTGACTACTAGAGAGCAGAGGTAGCGTGTATGCAAATCCTGTTAGTCCTCATGAAATGAACCTCTTGGACTCGGATAATAGTTGGAAGTTACTTAGTGATAGGTGTTTGGACAGAAAATGATCATCTAATGAGTTGGAAGAATCGGAAAGGAAATAGCAGAAAAATGCCAAGGACTACCCTTAACAATTTCAGTGATTGCTGGATATCTTTCCTATACGGCCAGGACATTAGAAGGTTGGGCGGATGTTGCTAAACCTTAAGTAGAAATCACTGCTAGTCATCCAGATAAACTCTTAGCAGTGCTAGGTTTGAGTTACCACCACTTGCCTAATCGCCTCAAACCTTGCTTCCTTTCTATGGCTGGTTTTCCGGAGGATTTTCAGTGAGACACAGGAGATTGATCCCAGTATGGATCGCGGAAGGTTTTATAAGGACTTCTGAAAATGGTAAAAGTCTGGAGGAAGTGGCAATAGATTATCTGGAGGACCTTATTAGCGAAGACATTACAGGCTAGAAAAAGGAGATTCAATGGTGCGATAACTGTGTGCAATGCATGATCTACTGCGTGAGTTCTGTTTGATAAAGCTGAAATGACAAAGCATGTACGTTGAGAGAACTCACCCTACTCTTCAGCACAAAAACATAATGTTGCGCTTCAGTTTTCAAACCTTATCTTATTCAGTTGATAATATTTGTAAGCTATTACCCCCTGTTGCCAGATCTATCTACTTATTTTCTCAGGTGACTCTGCCTTATTCACCCCGTATTAAGCTTCACGGGATATTGCCCATCTACAGTCGTCCAATAATACATGATTTTTTCTTTCGTTTTAACCTTCTCAGGGTATTGTCCATCTTCCATAGGGTAAGTTCGATTCATTTCCACTTGTGATTACAAAGTTATTCCATTTAAGATATCTCCAATTTCCATTTCACGTCAATATTCCTGACTCAATCTCCGAGTTTCAGAATTTTAAACTCTAATTTGTAGTGGTTATCCTTTGGATATAAATTTACATAGGAAGATATGGATGATGAAGAAATTGAGATATAAATGCGAGGAGCCACTTATTTACCCAGTCCGAAAGAGAAAGTATTCTAAGTAAGCATCTTGTATTTAAATTCCAAATCTAGAGGAATTTGTTGATTTTTTGCTACAGTTGTACAAATGAAGTCTTTTCTGGCATTCCCAATCTAAAGAGATTGATGGTGTGCGTTCTGCTCAAGACTACCGTTTGCATGATTGTCTTGTGGATATGTCAACTTGAGAAAAACCTGGAAGCATTCAAGTGTTACTGGCAACATTTTCTGGAAGGCCCCATCAAGAGTTTTGTTTTTCCAACATCACTTAAGAAGTTGACTTTAACTAGGTGTCATCATTTTGTTTGGGAAGACATATCATCAACTGTTAACATGTTGCCAAATCTTGAAGAGCTCAAACTTAAATGGTGTCGAGCCGATGATGATGTATGGATATTGAGTGATAAAGACAAGTTCAAAATATTGAAGTTGTTGTTACTGAGAAGCCTAAATCTTGAGCGTTGGGAAGCTAGCAGTGACTCTTCCCAAATCTAAAACGCCTTGTCCTGAAGAACTACGATGACCTGCAAGAAATTCCAACTGATTTTGGGGAAATTTGTACTCTGGAGTCTATTGAGTTACATAATTGCAGTACTGCTGAAGATTTGCAAGAAAGATTGAACAAGAACAAGAGGACATGGGAAATAATTTGCCAGGTCACATCCATAACAGTTACTGTAAGTTTAAATCTCGAAAAAAAGTTCTTCGATTCTTCACATTATTAATTACCTCATCTTTATTAAATCTTATCTTCTTGAAATTAGGATGATGACTTCTACTTTTTTTATCTTGCATTGAGGAATTGAAGTTTATTTTGAGGGACCATCTAATGCTATCTGCCAAATCATTCACTTATTTGTTCTGATCGTTTGTTAAATTCATATCTTAGGAATAAGCATGTTTAATACATGTCTCGCCCATTTTTGATTTCATATTT
The DNA here is from genome assembly GCA_018107945.1 of Datura stramonium. Lineage (NCBI taxonomy): Eukaryota > Viridiplantae > Streptophyta > Magnoliopsida > Solanales > Solanaceae > Datura > Datura stramonium. The sequence continues at coordinate 16,982 of JACEIK010003035.1, read as the reverse complement.
TGTAAACGGTAACTATTGATGCACTGTAATATCTATTTTGTGTTATGTTATAGTTGAATGAATAAGTTTTCAATCTATTATGCATTACTTAGAGCGTCATATCTTTACAATTCTGAAAGCACCAATTTGAAGTAAACAAGCATCTTTATACTTGATCCTCAACTTCTTGTAGAATAAATATATAACTGGTGGATGGATGAACCATACTGCTCTCTAAGGGCAGTACTGGAAGAGTCCACCATTGGGATCACACAATGTTCATCCTCTTCCAATGCTCCTCCTTTTATCCCCAAGTGACTTAAACGAGCCACCATTCTTTCTTGAATATCGTCCATACGCATCCCAGGATGCACTATGAGCGAGGTTTCTTCAAGAAATATTATGTTGGATGAGAATGATATGGCATAAAGAAAAGCTGGGATTCTACTATTTCTCTCCTTGAGCTCCACAGTCCACATTGTATGCATTTCTGCATCATTTTCGATTTCAGTTGCTTTCAGTTAACCTTTCCATAAGGTAAATTCAAGATTTTTAGTTGTATTCTCATCAGTGGCATACCGCTGCACCGGACCAGATAGCATCAAGGCAATCTAACAAATCCATAGCCTCAAATTCATCACTCAAACACCATAGTTATTAGGACAGATCAATTTAGTTAAAGGGTCAACTGAACAAACAGACAGCCCTGCCTCTGAGCTTACTTTGTACAACTGCAAGCCCTCAATGATCCTCGTAACCCTCTCAATGCATGTGCCCACGTACCTTCAAAAGGAATCTCCTCCAACACCATGCAACCTACGTGCTGTCTCTGATCCATTAATTGTCAACAAATAAACGATAATTGGTGCTTTATATGAAAATGGATGGGAGAATTATTAATTTATTATACCTACTCCTTTATATAACTTGACACAGATATGATTTCACGCAACCAACTGGCATTATTGGAAATTAAATAAAGGATGTTGCTGTTATACAACAAGTTGATATAAAAACATCCTCTATACTCCTTCAAAAACTATTTTGTTCCTTCTGATGGCAGCTTATACTGCTGTAAGTTCTCTTCTTCAAACTCTTGACCAAACAAATATTCCAGAACTCTTTCATGGTCACACTGCTGAAACGCTCGATTCTCTTCGTGCTACCGCTGAATATTTCAAAAAATATCTTGAAAAAAGCTAGCAATAGGTGGGGTTGACCCAGAAAAATCAAATCTTTAGAGGAAATTATTAGAGTTGCTGCTAGTTATGCAGAAGATGTTGATGGCTCAAGATTTGTCAAATCATCAAAGGCTCAAGCTGGACATTTGGAATTTTACAACACCAGGATTTGCTACTAGTTGTTGAAAAAATGAATACAACAAAGAAACAAGTGATGGAGATTCTTTCTCATGATGCTGATGCTAATCAAATTCTTAGATTATCTGAGGATTCCTTGATTGACACTTCTTCTACAAGTAATCCACTGTTGTCATATCAGTTGGAAGATGATATAATGCACGGAGTTGATGACGACTTGGAGATAATAATTAAAAGATTGACTGGACCACCGTCGGATCTAGACATTGTCACAATATCAGGCATGGGCGGCATTGGCAAAACAGCACTCGCTAGAAAAGCTTGCCTTGATCATCTCCCAATCAGGTACCACTTTGACATTCTTGCTTGGGTTACAATATCTCAAAATTTCGAGGTAGAAATGTATTGTTAAACTTTTACATTGCATTTCAAAGAAAACAGTCAACGCAAAAGATTATGATAAGATGGATGACTGTGAGTTAGCTGACCTAGTGCAGAAAAGCCTTAAGGGTCGAAGATACCTTGTTGTTGTTGATGATATTTGGAGGATAGATGTTTGGGATAGTATAAGAGGAATATTTCCTAATTACAACAATGAAGTCGAGTCTTATTGACTACTAGGAAACTGAGGTAGCGATGTATGCAAATACTAGTACCCTCATGAGATGAACCTCTTGAATTTAGAAAATGGTTGGAAGTTGCCGTGATAAGGTGTTTGGATCAAAACATGATTATCCCTCTGAATTGGAAGAAATTGGAAAGAAAATAGTAAAAAAATGCCAAGGACTACCCTTAACAATTACAGTGATTGCGGGACATCTTTCTAAGATGGACAGGACATTAGAATGTTGGAAGGATGTTGCCCGAACCTTAGAGGCAAATCATTGCTAGTCATCCAGATAAATTCTTAGGAGTGCTCGGTTTGAGTTACCACTTGCTAATCGCCTCCAAACCTTGTTTTCTTTCTATGAGTAGTTTCCCGGATTTTCCAGGTTGAGACTTGGAGATTGATCCAATTATGGATTGCAGAAGGTTTCATAAGGACTTCCGAAAATGGTGAAAGCTTGGAGGAAGTGGTAATAAATTATTTGGAGGACCTCATTAGCAGGAACTTGATAATGGTTAGAAAAAGGAGATTCAATGTGAGATAAAGCATGTGGAATACATGATCTACTGCGTGAATTTTGTTTGATAGAAGCTGAAACAACAAAGTTTATGCATGTTGGCAGAACTTTATACCCTACTCTTCCAACACAAAAGCATAATGTTCATCGCTTCCGGTTTTCAAGCGAATATTATTCAGTTGATGATTGTCGTAAGCTATTATCGCCTGCTGCCAGATCCATCTACTTATTTTCTGAAAGACAGCCTTCTGCAGCCCATTACAACTTTCTCGGGTTATTGATCTACCGTCGTCCTGTAATACTTGATGTTTTCTCCCGTTTCCAACCTTCTCAGGGTACTGACCATCTTCAACTTAGAGTGTAGGGTTCGGTCATTTCCACTTGTGATTAAAAAATTTAACATTTCATTTGAGATATCTTGAAGTTGATTTATGGTGATATCCCTGCATCTATCTCGGAGCTTCAAAATTTGCAAACTCTAATTGTTCATGCACATTTATACAGAGATATAATTTCACCAGGGAGGATATGGATGATGAAGAATTTGAGGCATATACATCTCGGGAACACCGGTTATTTACCAAGTCGAAGAAGGTATTCAAAATAACCATGTTGTGATAGGGATGCCAAATCTAGAGGAACTTTCTGGTCTCAGCTCTGCCAAATGTACTAATGAAGTCTTTTTTGGCATTCCCAATCTAAAGAAAATGAAAGTCCATGTAGTTTATTCCGAAGAGGCAGTTTGGCTAATCACCTCCGTGATATGTCCAGCTTGACAAAACTCGAAGCACTGGCGTGTTGCTGCTTTGTATTCTCAGACTCACTAAAGAATTTTGGTTTCAAACATCACTTAGAGTTGACCTTAGATGGGTAGTTTGAGGTTTCCTTGGAGAGCATATCGCTCTTGCCATGTTACCAATCTTGAAGGCTCAAACTTAAAAGATCAAGCAGCCTATGGTGAGAATATGGAAATTAGTGATGAAGACAAGTTCAAAAGTCTAGTTTTTCCATTGTAGATGGCTAAATCTTGAGCATTGGGAAGCTAGTGATAGCTTCCCAAACCTAAACATACTCGTTCTGAAGATTTCTAAGTCCCTGAATGAAATTCAACAGAATTTGGAAATTTCTATTTTGGAGTCAATTGAGTTATATGATTGCAGCTATACTGCTGAAAGTTCTGCAAGAAAGGGCTGAACAGAACAAGAAGACATGAGGAAACAACATAGAGGTCTACATCCATAACAAATACATGAGTAGAAGTTTTGTCTCACAAAAGATTCTTGGTTCAACTGAAAGTTTATTAAGTACACCATCCTTTATTAATTTTACATTACCAAATAATGGTAACTTCTAAATATATGGAAGATGAAGCATTCAGGAACAATCTCTATCACTATCTTCCAGTATGAACCTTTTGGTTTATGTTTAAGTAAATTTTTGTAGAATACATTGATGTACTGTAATTGCGATTTAGTAGTTGATAAATAGTTATAGTTTACAAAATAATAAATCACAAAATGGACAATACATGCATCAAACATACTTTTACTCAAAACATAAATTTAACAACTGATAAGAATATAAAAAGAAAGATTTACTTTTCAATGTGAAGCAAGCAACTATAGTATCGGTGGGGCGGTTGTGAATCTCTTCAACTAGTTGTTGAGCGAAGCTCGAGAAACAATTATAGGCTGCTGCCTGTTGTATTATGAAGTCCTGTGTAGCAGTTACACTGAACATGTTGAGTGACCATTTGAGAAAAATTTACTCACGATTCGGTGCGACCCCTCCACCTAAAACTATGGAACCAAATTCGGCCAACCATTATGACGGAAACTCTAATTTGTAGAGGTAATCCTTACCATATAACTTTATACGGGAAGCGGGATATTCGGCAAAGTGGGTTAAAAATAGATTTTCGAGTTGTGTCGAAAGGGGTCCACTATGCAATATATACACATAACTATTATATTTTACCTTATATATACAATGTATTTTTCCGACGAAGGGGGCTCGGAACCCCCTTTTGCTACCCTGGCTCCGCCCCTGGGAAGATATGGATGATGAAGAACTTGAGGTGTATACGTTTTGGGGGCCACTTATTTACCAAATAAGCAGCATGACAGGGATGCCAAATCTAGAAATTCTTTGAGTTTTCTTACACCAGTTGTACAAAGAAATCTTTTCTGGCATTCCCAATCTAAAGAGATTGATCATTTATTGCACCTTATTTCCTTAAATATGGTTCAGCCAATCGGCTCATGGATTTATCCAGCTTGAGAAAACTCGAATCACTCAAGTTTTACTGGAAACATCTTTCGTGCTATTGCTATCAAAGAGATTTGTTTTTCCAACATCACTTAAGAGGTTGACTTTAACTAAATGTACTTATTTACCTTGGAATTATATCATAAATTGTTATCATGTTGCCAAATCTTGAAGAGCTCAAACTTAAATCATGTCTAAGCGATGATGATGTATGGAGATTAAGTGATAAAGACAAGTTCAAAAGCTTAAAGTTGTTGTTACTGGCTAAATCTTGAGCGTTGGGAAGCTAGCAGTGATAACTTCCCAAATTTAAAACGCCTTGTTCTGAAGTATTGCTGTTACCTGCGAAATTCCAACTGATTTTGGGAGATTGTACTTTGGAATCAATTGAGTTACATGATTGCCCCAGCGTGCTGATTCTGCCAGAAATATTGTACAAGAACAAAGAGGACATGGGAAATAATTCCTTTAAGGTCTACATCCATAACACTGCGTAAGTTATAAACCTCTCTAAAAAGTTCTTCGATTCGTCACATTATTAATTATCTCCTTGAAATTAAGATGATGACTTCTACTTGATATCTTGCATATGCAGGGAGTGGAAGCTTATTTTGAGGGACCATCTAATGCTATCTTCCAAATGCAGAGCGCCCTTTTAGTTCAAGATCTTAATGAATAAGGTTTCAATCTATTATGCATTGCCTATGGAATATAAGAATTGCTGGTTTCACACTTTGAATCTGTTTTCCTCTGTTCAAGTATAATATGTGTTTTTCGTTGATGGGCGATGCTTTGAAATGCTGGTGCATCAATATTTCCACTACCACTTTTATAATTGATACCCCTTTCGAGGATTATTATGAATTTATATTTGGTGTGGTGATCATGCTTAATAGGTATAAGATCCACACACGTTCGTTCTAGTTTAGGAGTAAGGTGTAATTAATTCTTTTATTGCAATATCATTGTGCTATTATATTGAAAAATTGCAGCAATTTGTTTCATGTTTCTTGTTCATCTTCATTCCAAACACTAGTCCAAGTCCATCGCTTTCTCAATATTGAACTGAAATGGTCCATAACAAGCACTTCAATGTCTGAGTTTTCTCAAGTTGGACATATCTATGCGGTAATTGGCCATACGTTTTACTCTCGTCATAAGCTAGAAGGATGATCTATCTCTTTAGATAGGGAATGCCAGAAAATTTGCTCAAGATTTGCTCAACAACTACCAGCAACGAAGAACACAACAGCCCACCGTTGTTCATCAAGATTTGCTCCAACAGCTAGTTGAAGAGGTTAAAGTAAGCTCAATCGGCACTCCAGTGCTTTTTCTAAAGCCCATCTCAGGCGAAAACAATATTAAAAAAAAAAACAGAGTAAAGGTATATTTAGACCATATATGCCAATTTTCGGAGAATTATTTGATTTGTATCTTCGATAGACTTCGAGAATAGATTCTAAAAAGAATTGGAGCATTAGGTCATTGTGAGCTCAATTACAACCAATAGTGATTTACAGTATGATATGAAAATAAAATTACATAATTAAACATGAGATTATACACCATAAGACAATTCATTTCAAGCTATCACATAACACAAAATAAATACTCTCCTTATTACAGTACATCAACTAATTTATGGTTTACAAAATACTAAATCAACAGTTTGCAAAAAGTTAAAACTATTTAATACATACTTAAGAGATTATTTTGAACTTACCCTCAAATGTTTTTTTTAAATCACTTTTTATCATTTTCTCCATTATTGACAATAACTATCAATATGTGGAATTGACGATAACTAGTCTCACCAGTTTACATTTATTACTTAGCCTTTTTGTACATATATTGAAGTGGGCCGATTTTGAACTTTTGATCTCGTTTGTTCTGGAAATACTTCAAGTTTAATGAGTTTTTGTCATATGTGCCTTATTTAATTTTTGAACTTGAAAGGCAAACGGGGGGTCAAAAATTCAAGACCACCCATTTTCAAGATAATTAAGTGCCATTTCCTCGCGTTTAAAACATTGCTAAGTCCGGGTCTCTAAACCAACATTCTATAATTAAATTTGCAACTATTTTTAATCTTTTTTCCCAGACTTTCAATAATAATAAAAATAGTAGTATGTATTAATAATAAAATGGATCGCATCTCAAAAAATCCCTATGAAAATCCAAATCCTTAGCCTTTTTTCTCTCCAATTCTCATTCACCTCTCATTCATTCTCACAATAACATGCAATAATTCACAAATTCCAAACCTAAAATCTAAAAATGCAAAACTTCACATGCATTAATATTTGACAAAAGCCCCTGGACTTGAAATCATTACACCAAGAATTAGGAGCAAATTTTATTTCTCCAAGAATCATCATGAATAAAAACAAAATCCTATTATTTTCTTGGTTATGTTGAACATTATTCTCATTCAATTATGTTCTTGTTGATGGCTTTGTTGTATGAGTAGGGTAGAATGGCAACACAAAAGTTGGTACCATCAATGGTGGTAGATTTGCTATTACAAAATGGGATACCTGAATTGAAATTGTTTAGCCCTAGTTCTTGAATTCTTCGGCCTTAGCTAACCAGCACTATTCGTCTCTCAGTTATGTTCCAAGAAAATCAACTACGATGGATGAATTAACTCGAAGGATATTCAAGGTTGGATGAAACGTATATCAAGTTACATCATTCGAGGAGTTGATATCGGGTTCTTTATTTTTATTTGTTTTTCTAATCTTGATCCTTTCGTATGTTCAATTTATTATTTATTTTCATAGGAAATGATACATAAGTTTGTTTTCTGATTTAACGAAAAGAAAATAGTTACTCCTCCGTTCCAATTTATGTTCTTTTGTCCTTTTTGATCATTGTGACATTCTAAAATGCTTGACATTTTGCCATTTTTACACACTACTTTCAAGATTCTAGATACATTAAACTATTCACAAACCAGAAACTTTTGCGAAATCTTGATATACGAAGAAATTCACTAAATATCTACAAATTGATATTTGATTGTGAACTCAGATATTGTTGTATATTGGCAATGGTTCACAAGAAACTCATAAACATCAAATCATGGTTCCGCCTTTGAATTGCAACGTGTACATAAATTTGCAAGACTTCCTATACATTTGAAAAAGAGAGTACTCTGTCACAATAATATGAGTTCTTATAACCAAATCACATATATTATACATCTGTCTGCTATTTATTCGGATGGCAACTAATTATGTTAATTTCTTTCAGGTATCTTTAAATGGAAATGAACCATTCAGCAGAAAATAAAAATCGTACACCTTTGATAATGTTGTATATTATTTGGGAGAATCTCGAAAACCCTCGATCGATTTAATCTCAGCCGAGTTAAAACTACAACAGCACATTTCACTGATATATTAACAAATGTGACAAAACCATCAGAGGGATTTTAGAAGATATAAAGGAATTAATGATTGATCTCCTAAAATTCCTTCGAAACAAATTCCCCTTGGTTATTAACATTTTCCCAATTTATACTCACCTCAAAGAAAATGCCGATTGAGTCGGCATTTTTGATGAACCTGCGAATTACACTATCAAAGACGGTCCACATATTTACAAAAATATTTTCACCTTCACGTACGATACATTTGTTTCAGCACTAACAAGCAGGGTATCCGGATACAGAAATTATCGTCGGACAAATTGGTTGGCAACGAGCCCGGTTCCCCCAAATGCAAATCCTAAAAGCAGCGGAAAGATATCATCAGGCCTACTTCCGATTCCTTAAAAGTAAAGAAGGAACCCCTTTACGTCCAAGCACGACCAATAGACGTATACATAACAGCATTATCCGATGAGAACAGGATGATAACACAATGGGGCGAATATCAACGCCATTGGGGTATTTTACAGGCTTGATGGATCGCCAAAGTACAAAATCGGATTTCTCCATGGAAGATCACGTAGTGAACCAACTACGGCTAAAGGGACTGGTGAAAATGCAAATAGATGGTGCAAGTATAAGGATCATCATCAGCATATGGTCAATGGTAGCAACAAGGACCAAGTGATTGTTCAGTTATTAACATCTTAGCAAATCGGATTGCACCTTATTGTCACCGGGGCAGCATGCTTGACAACCTTAACTTCACTTGGAGCGCTTAGTTGCGTTCAATATCTTGTTTCAGATGAATAGTCAAGAACCAACTATTGACTTCAATAGCTATGGCATTACAACAAATGAATCATACACCGTGCGATTGCTGGTGAGTCTGTTTATAGATAGGGTGACAGATGTTTGATACAAGTGTTCATGCTGAAGGATCTTAGGATAGCCTCAGATATGATTTTATGCTTTGATTAGCTTTATCATTAGTATGTATAATTTTATTGTTATGCTTAATTGTGAGCAATTTGACTTTCTTTTGAGGGGGTTTTCTGTCAAATGATTGAAAGAAAGTTTTCTTTTTGAATGAGTCTTGTCTATTTTTTTTTAAGATTAATCTAAATAGTTGCTCATGCAACCGTTTAAATAAAGTAGTTCTGCAGATGTACTCATGTGATAATCAGTGTATAACTTATGTATACATTTAGGAAAAGTAAATAGGGACTCCGATCAGTTATTTATGAAAAATTTCGGATAAAAGAATTGTGGAGAGAGTGTCCATCTTAGTAACCTTATTGTATGTTTACCAGCCTTGGGGTGTCACTAACTTGATTTTGGATTTTAATTCACAAAAAAAAAAATTGTTATACAAAGCGAAACGCAAAAAAATTCTAAGGCCCGTTGGAACTTTAAGCACAAAGCGAAAATAAAGAGTGGCTTTAATGAAAAAAAAAAAAGAGCAAATGGTAAAAAAATAAAAATAAATATATATGCTTAATTCAAGACTGATAAATATAAATATGAATGACAAATATATGGACAAAGAAATTAGAAAAAAAGTATGAAAAGTGAAATGCGAAGTGTTAATTAATCGCATAACGATACTCATTCACAAGGAAAAGTTTGTCTTAGAGTTTTGATAATGACATTGAAGGGCACATTCAGCAACACGAATTGCTCAACACATTTTAGACCTCACTTCAAGGTTTAAGCACGCCTTTGACAACATTAAAAACAGAGATGATTCCTTCTTCATCTACTTCTTCCTCGTCTTCCTTGGGGGAAGGGGAGGGGGTGGTGGTTATTCACACGAATATCCCAAAATGGGTTTGGTTTTTGGTACATCTCTCAATTGATGATTTTTAAATTTTGTCTTCAATATTTTAAGTAATTAAAAAAGGTGGAGTACAGATACCTCGATGTCAAAAAATAAAGAGTACATGCAAGACGCAAGTTATAACTTACAAGGCAAAAATTGGCAAGTCCTTGAATAAAAAATTCGGTTTAAATGGTGCCCATCGTATGCCGTCCACGATGTTTATGTGTAACGTACCTTTGGCCTTTGATAGCCACAATTGAAGTGACTAGTTGACTTACCGCAAGACTACCCTCGTATGAATATGTATTAGGAACTCCTTTTGGATACACTAAATCTTCTTTATCAGTATAAGGGTCCTTGAGAATTTTTAGAAATTGAATAGTCAATTTTGCAGTGAAGAACTCAACTCCAGTATCATTACAATCAACAAAGACATTGTCATTCAACTTTCCTGCCAATGGATAATAATAGGTCAAAACTTTAGAAAGGATTTCTCAAGATATTGAGATATAACATCAATTAGCTTGTTGACCATGTGTTGCCCAGAATTAGGGTAAAAAAAAAGGCAGGGGTATATATGCTACCAGTGCTTGATCAAGGTAAAAGAGAGTTTGTGACAACGAAGTGAAATTGGAGTAAGAGTGAATATGGTTTGATTATTTTTACAAACTGAGGTTACAACTACTGTTGGTAGACTCCATATTTTGGATGAAATTGATACAAATGTGTTTGTAGTATTTAACAAATTATATACAGTGTGCTTTCTACATATATGTGTGTGTAGATGAGCAAAAGGGAACAAATTTACAGGCAATTAATTATTTAGACTACCCAATTAAAGTGTCTACACATGTAAACTTATGACTTGCCAACATAAATGAGTACTCTAGAAAAGTTGACACTCAACAAGTAGCTAGAGACTAATTAAGGTAAAAAATTGATTACTTAATTTATGAATTTTATAATGCAGTGTGTAAATTTATGTCAACTTCAATTAAGTGTGTGTTCGATGCGGAGAAAAATATTTTTTTATTTAGTTGGCCAAAATTTTTGAAATATATATATATATAGTTTTAAAAAAAGAAAAATATGCTCTTTGAAAATAAGGAAAATGACTTTATCTAATAAAAGTAGAAAAATCCAAGTCACATTTGTTTGAGACGTGAACATAACAACAAACTTTTACACACACAAATTAGCTGCCTTGAAAATAGAAAGCAGAACACAAAGTGACAAAACGAATTTACGGTAGTTCGATCTCGCGACCTAGTCACGAGTATGTGGGAGGATTTTATATTCTCTCTTGTGGTATTTAGATTACAAGTACCAAGCTATCTATTTATAGAAATAGATTCGGATTATTAGAATTCTAACCGGTCATAAGTCGAACGACTTAATCATGTCTCCACAAGCTGACAATCTCCCACTTGGGCGTGATGTCTTCAAGCGCCATCCCTTGTGAGCACTTATGCGTCTAGTAATCTCTTCCTCATCTTCAGTTGCGGCCTTTTCATCAGTTAACACGAGGCCCGTTGAAGCTTCCCCAAGCTCCATCATCAGCCACGACTAAGCGCCTGACTTCGTCCCTCTGTCCCTACCCAAGCTCACAGCTTGCACTGCTTCTTAGAATCACAGGACACTCACGAGAACAAACAACACTCTCCATAGTTAGCAGGTAATCATACGGGAAGACTTTGGCCAAATTTGGAACAACTGGTTCTCTTAACCTTGTCACGGTGACTGCGTGCTTGAAGCTTTGCTTGGGCGGCGTCGGTGCTCCCCCTTTGCCATGTGCATTGGTTTTACAGAACCTTTCCAAGCACACGTTCCTTTGAATCGACTGTAGCTCGGGTTTATCTCCTGCAAAGAACCTTCTTACGCAGAGACTCTGAACCGGATTTTGTTTCTCTTAACCACGATGGGACGGTCACTCCTCCAGGCGGTAAATAGACCATATACGGTGAACTCCCGTTTCTTTCCTCGAGCTATGACCAAGTTCCCCTTTATCACCTTCCCTTTGCCCGTTTCAGACTTAACATCGTGTCCCCTCTCATCATCAAGCGCCCAACAAAAATCAACCGTTTCTTCAAGCTTGGAATCACTCGGACATCCTTTAAAGTCAGCGGACCGGCGAAGTTTCGGAATCGTATCACCCCGGTACGTTACGTCAAAAACTTTATTGTTCGCTAGTCTTACCTTTCCAAAATTCCCTTCTTTCAGTTACGCAATGCTTCACTATTGTGGGTAGCATGAAGTAAACACCGGAATCCATGACCCGGGGAATCCTGTTTGCTCTCCACACTACATATCAAGAGATCATTATGAGCGTTGTCTCTTTGCCAATGTTAACTTGTTTATTATTAGAGACATTGATTCTGAGATTGCCCCTCAGCACGTCCAACACGTTACACACGAGCGATCTGAGTCTTGGCCCGGCTCACTCATACATTTCTGCTCCCACTACCTCACGCTATTTCTCTCCCCTCTGCCTGACATTTAGCAAATTCACTCGATGATTCCCGAGAACTCCTTACGGCTGTCCTCGCCTAGAATGAGATCACGAATCTTTTCAAAAGGGAGTAGATCCATCGGGTCTCTTGAAGGCGGTAATTGTTATGGCACCGTTCGGGACCAGCGTCGAGTAATGACGATACGGTAAGTAAACTGAACTTCATCATCGAACTTAATGTCCGCGACGTAAGTCGTAAGATTGAATTCATTGTGATAATGTGCTCGTGGCGAGCCTTCCTTCATTTTGTGTTCACCAATTCTCTAATCGGAAAGACCTTGTTTTAACATGTATTTCTCGTACATGTTAAAGACGGCCTTCCATGATACCTTTATTTTGTCTTCTCCTTGAATGTTAAACGCAACATTCTTGGTCAACGAAGTCGGAAGCATCATGGCTTTCCGATCCAAACACACCCACTACGCATCAGGCATGCTTTTAGGCTTGTCACCCAATACCATGTCTAACTCATACAGACCAAATCTCCGTTTGCATTTTCCACCAAGCTGAAATCTTGCACAATCAAACTTTTCAATTCGATATTTCCCGTCTTACGCCATCTCAATCGACTAGATGAGGTACCCAGTACAACTGATCTCAAGTCTTGGTAATTTCAAAGGAAAAATTGACAAAACATCCTTAACAAAATTAACTCGGACCACCATAACAAGAGACCAATTGAAAAACTTTTACGCAAAAAAAAAAAAAATTTCCCGGCGAAGCAAATAATTTCGGAGTGAAAGCGGTATCTGCCAGGTGTCTTTTTCAGGCGGCTAGCTCGTCTTAAATCAGTCATTCTTGTCTCTCCGGTCGGCTGCCCCTTTTTCTTTTCTGACCCATTTTCTCGTGAAGGCGACGGCCGTGGTGGCGACCGCTCGTCTGGAAAAACCCGGCGACTAGCATATGGTTAATTTGCTCGAAACGACGAAAGCGCCAGCAGGGCACAGGCTGCTCCGTCTGCTTGCTCCGGTCGGCGTGCTACTCTTCTCTAGTAAGCGGATACGCGCCCTTTTTTTTCCTTCTCAGAAAAAAATTTTGGTAAACTCGCTAATTTTTCGTGTGTTATAACCTCGCTACGTACCAATTGTTGGGACAACGGAACAACAACAACAAACACGCACAAATTAACTTGCGAGAAAATGAAACGGAACACAAAGCGACACACGAGAATTTACGTGGTTCGGTCTCGCGACCTAGTCCACATTTAACGGCGAGGAATTTTGTGCTTTCTACTCTTGTGGTATTTAAGATTACAAGTACAAGCTATCTATTTATAGAAATAGGTCAGTTATTAGAAATTCTAACGGTCATAAATCGGAGCGACTTAATCATGTCTCCACAAGCTCAACAACATTATCTCTTCCCCCACCTACCTGACCATCCACCCTCCCATACGTCCAGCCCCTGCGCCCATCACATCCTCATCTCATAGTCGATCTTAGATATATACAAATTTTTGTAGCATAATACATCTTGTACGAGAAAAATAAGTAAGAAATAATTTATTTCCTAAAACAAATATTTTCCTTCGTACCAAACACATCCTAAGTATGCACATTGCCCTATGGAGTAGGGATGGAAAAATTGATATATATATATATATATATTTTGTTTTAACGGCTTCTACCAAACATTTAGATGAACAAAATATGGGTAGGCTTAGGCAGGACACCAAACTTCTTGCATATTAATTGGATAAGCAATAATTTCTAATTCTCAATAGCTATACTAACATATATAGATTCTTTGCATCAATTTATTATGAATTAGGTGATTTAATAAGTAAGAATACATATATAATTAATCATGATTAAAAATGATTAGATGATTTACTAAAATAAGAATATATAATTAATTATGATTAAAAATAAGAAAGTATTATACAATTCACTACAAGAAAAATAAAATTATGATAGTTAGTTTATCATAATATAGGTTTGTGGTGTGATGAATTTGTAATGAGTCAACAATATGAATAAAATTTGTGAAAGGACATAATAATAATAAAAAAATAATAATAATAATAATATATATACACACACATCGGATGTTTGAAGTTTGATGTAAGGACATAATTTTATTGCTATATTTACGATATATAACTATAGTTTTAAAATATTATCAAATGTAGCAATAGTTATTATTTTTATACCAAAGTAGTCTCTCTCTCTCCTCACCCTTTCTTGCTCATTTCTCTCTATCTCTCTCTCCCCTCTCTCTATATCTCTCTGCTCTCTCTCCTTTCTTTCTTGCCAATCACCCCCAATTAATTTATTTTGTAAATCCTGAATTTTTGGTGATGATACAAGTATATATTATAAAATAAAAGTGATAGATATACCAATACACACATATTGCTTTGTTAATCCCTCTAAGCGAATATTATATTTGAAAATATTTTTAGTTTGCATACATTGTATCTAGCAAAATTGAGAATGTGTATGCAATAAAATTGAAATTACTTTGTCAATCCCCTAAATGAATGTTAACAACAACAACAACAACAACAATGTACTGAGTATAATCCCACAAAGTGAGTTTGGGGAGGGTAGGCGTATGCAGTCTTACCACTTATCGGAAAAATGAAGGTTGTTTAGATAGGCCCCTCATTTGGAAATACACAAATCAAAGCAATCTACGGAAGAAATAATGGATGAAACAAGGTATGACAAGCATCATCTGAAGTAAAAATATTACGATACACAAGGTTTAAGAAATAATAGATTATATCATAAATCTACGTGCAAAATTAATATTACTACGACTACTAGTATGGGATGATTTATTAAACAACACTCTACTCTATTAATCACAACACTTGCGTACTTATCCTCCACAACCTCCCTATCTAGATCCATGTCCTCGGTAAGTTGCAGCGTAGCCGTGTCTGCCTAATCACCTCTCCCCAGTACCTCTTACTATATATATATATATATATATATATCAATTTTCCATCCCCTACTCCATAGGGACACGGACACTTAGGATGTGTTTGATATGAAGGAAAATATTTGTTTAGGAAAATAAATTATTCTACTTATTTTGCATTCATGATGTGTATTATGCCATAAGAATTTGTATATATCTAAGACGAGACTATGAGATGAGAGTGTGATGGGGGCAAGACGTGGCGGGAGGTGGATGGTTGTATGATTGGGAAGAGATAATGTGACTTGGTTTTTTCTACTTTTATTAGATAAAGTCATTTTCCTTATTTTCAAAACATATTTTCTTTTTTAAAACTAAATATATATATTTCAAAAGAATTTGACCAACTAATAAAAAAATATTTTCTCGCATCGAACACACGCTAAATTGAAGTTGTTGTAAAATTTACACACTGCATTACAAATTCATAATTTAATCAATTTTACCCAATTAGTCACTCTAGCTACTTGTTGAGTGTCAACTTTTCTAGAGTACACACTATTTATGTTGGCAAGTCATGAAAGCATATATTGTAGACACTTTGGTGGTTAGTCTAAATGATATTATATATAAATTTGTTACTTTAACATCTACACACACATATATGTAGAAAGCACACTACATAATTTGTTAAATACTACAAACACATTTGTATCAATTTCATCCAAAAATATGAGTTCACCAACAGTAGTTGTAACCTCGAGTTTGTAAAAATAATCAAACCATATTCACCTACTCAATTTCATCGTAAATCACAACTCCTGCCACATGATCAAGCACTTGGTAGCATAACGCTACTTTACGCTGCCTTTTTTTACCTAATTTGGGCAACACATGGTCAAATAAGCCAGTGATATTATATCTCAACATCTTGAAATCCTTTCTAAGTTTGACCTATTATTATCCATTGGCAGGAAAGTTGAATGACAATGTCTCTGTTGATTGTAATGATACTGAGTTGGTTTCTTGCTGCAAAAATTGATTGTCAATTTCTAAAATTCTCAAGGACCTTATGCTGATAAAGAAGATTTAGTGTATCCAAAGGAGTTCCTAATACATGTTCATGGGGTAGTCTTGCGGTGTTTCCAACTTAGTCACTTCAATTGTGGCGGGCCAACGGTCCGATTGCATGTTTTACATATAAGATCGTGGATGGGTATACGATGGGCAACCGTTTACGGCGGGCTACTATAGCACGTAATCCAAGTTGATCTCAAATCGTCGATTTAATGGACGACTTTTTCCATACCACAAAAGGCGACTTATCATACATGTCCAATAACATGGTGCCAGAAAAAGATCCAATAACATGGTGCCAGAAAAAGAAGAATGTGTCTCCAAAAGTTTTACTTTCTCTGCATCTAAACTAGCCGCGCTGAAATCTAGGGTTAAAAATCAATCACAAGTACAGAATCCGAGTGACACAGAGATTGTGTCAGCATTCATGTACCAACGGGCCATGGCTACGAAAAAAGTCGTGTCATCATCAAGTTCGATTTTTCCATCCGTACAACACCAGGCCGTAAGCTTACGACCTAGTCCATTACCAAAAAACAGCATGGGAAACATTAGTTCTCTCTTTTCTATAACAACATTAGAAGAGAATGAAATGGATCTACCACGAGTGGTTGGTAAACTACGAAAGGCGAAGGAAGAATTT